>CAUYSK010083693.1:0-15404 GCA_963575035.1 Avahi laniger | reverse complement strand
TGAGAGGCTTTAGAAAGTCTCATCTAAGATTCCTTGTGAAAAGTTCCAGCAAAGCAAAATTTAAAAGGGGGTTATATAGTTAATCCTCATTCTTGCTGTACTTATTTAAATGATCAGGCCAAGTACAATAAGACTAAAACTTATTTTGCAAATAAATTAGTTTTACTGTGATTGTCTTTGATATAAATGAGGGAATTGGAGAGAGAAAATAATGTCTTAATTTTCTTTCTTTTAAAAGAAAACTATAGCATGCCTGTTATTAGTTTCTAGCCCTGGTCATTGTTTTTGAGATTTTATAATTTATCTCTGATTTAGACTAGATCCTGAATTCTTTTGGTTTCCTCTAACATCTGGCTGCAACTCTCCAAACGAACATTTCCATTTTTTCTCCCATTTTGTTAGACTTGGAATCACTGAAATTAAAAGTACCATTTTCCTGAAGCCCTGCAAGCTGAAGCTGGTTGACTTGATAAACAGGCTCTAGAGAAATCACAGCGACAGCTTAAAATCTGTCAGATTGTCACTGTCTGCCTCCACTCCAACTAAAGATGTTTTGAGCCCAAATCTAGAAATCTTTTCAACTGCTGGGACTCAGAAACTAGTTTATAGATTGCTCAAATGATTAACTTTTGTTTTTCTTTTGTTTCCTTGGAAAAGCTTGAAGTTAAAGACCTCCTTGCTTACACCATATAAAGGCCTAATTTGGGGAGCCCTGCAACACCACCTCCTATTATGAGACAATTTTTTGCTATTCCAATATGTTTCCCTCCCCCTTTGCCAATCTCTTATCTTGAAACTTCAAATCCAAATTTCTCCATAGTTACCCATCCTACTTAAATATGTAAAACTTTCTGAAAATAAAGCTTCAAAGAGGGAACTGTTGGAAGCCAAAATATGTCACCTGAAATTGTGCTTCTTTGGCGTGTTTTGAGATGGCTGTTCAGGCGTGCTGCAGACCCAAGAACAGCTCTGAAGAAACATCCTTTTGTAAAAGAAACTTATGTCTTTCTACGTCAGCATAGCCAACAAGGAAGCAGACAGAGAGTTTTTCTGAGGTCCTCTTACCTGGATCTAGGAAAGATTAACTCACAAGAAAAGGTGGCTTAAGCACCAACCCTTTTAAATGTCTGACCGAGAAACTATTACCACAGGCTACCTTCTGTTCTTCCTGAGGTCTATTACCTGAGAGACTTTATTTGCACAATAAGACAACAACCTTTGTCCAATGCATTCACTCCTCTCACCCTCGTATCACCTGTTACCAGGCCCCACCCAGGAGCTCTAAGCCTCCATTCCTTGCCGTGCAATATAAAACCTTCAGCCATCTGGCCCTTGTTGGAGTCTATTTTGTGTAGTCCCCCAGGCACATGTGCACATAATAAATTTGTATGCCTTTTCTCCTATTAATCTGTCTATTGTCAGTTCATTTTATAAACAAATTATCTAACATTTGGGAGGGGAAAGGAAAATCCCCTTCACCCCTGTACCAACTCTTTGTTACCTAGCAAATTATGATTTACAGGAGCCCCAGTACTGCTTAGGAATCTCTGGTGGCCCTGATTCTTCAGTAATGAGGAAGCACTGGGTTCATGAGTAAGACAGGAAAATGTGAGAGGCGTTATGGGCGCTCAAAATAATTGGAGGGAGACAAGAAGACAAAAACAAGACAGAGGCAGATAATTTGGAATGATGTATCCTTGGCTGTAACTGGGATTGGAAAAAAAAAAAACAAACTAGTTTTCTACTCCCTTAGTTTGATTTGTTATTATCAAAGTCTGAATGGGTTGTTCCAACTTAAAATGATACCTATTCTCACATCTTTTTTAAAAACTTTTTTAATGGAATAGTTTCACTATAATAAAAAGAAATTGTGTTTTCCGGTGGAAAAGACAGAATTTTCCCCATCTTCAAAAAATATCACTCACTAAAAGCAAGCAGGAGGTAGAGTAAATAAACTTATTGAAAAGACAAGTCTCAGAGAAAAGTAGATACACATTTTAGACTATTTTTTCATCTCACTAGGGCGTTAGCCCACACAAGCCAAGCTACAGAGATTATTTTCACCCTAACGTCGTTACACGGTTGGTGTTGGAATAATGGCATGGGGAGCGATCAGTGCTATACAAATGTTTCAGTACCGATGTGTTTTTCCTCTGAGTTCTGAGTGAATTAGGGTACAGATAAATGAACCAGCACAGGGCAGGAGAAACTACATCTCTGTATATTCTTCAAGTAGACCAAAGCTAAATTTGACTTGGAGTTTCGCAAACTAAAGGTAAGAGAAAGAGAAACATTGAATTGTTGCTCTCAACTCTGGTTTGAGGCAAGATGAGGTAGTAACAGGATACTAAGAATTGTTTTCAGGATGTGCGAGTTGAGTGTTATCCCTCTTTTCACGCTAAGACAGATATCTAGGGCCTTCTCAGCAACGCTGAATCCTTTGTATACATGAGAGGTTTAAATTTGAGCTCAGGGAGCTTGTCATCTCAACGTGGGTCACTGTTTGGATACAGATCATTCTTTTTCAATTTCACAAACAATTACTGAGTGCCAACCACGTGGCCAGGCACCATTTTAGGCAGTGGTAGGACAAAGATGAATAAAGGACAGCAGAATTTGTAGTCTAATGGGAGAGCAAAACACAGAAAGAGATAACTCGATATAATGTGCTGAATGCTAAGATACTTAGCTCAAATCAACTTGTTTGAAAATTTTAACTGTTGCCAGTCAACTAGTCCACGAACACACAACGTTCATCCTAGCCTTCCAAACGCTGATCATTTATTTCCAGTTTTAATTCTCATTACTATTCCACGTAATCCTTCTGACTCAGATCCAAATACTGTTTCTCATTTATGAGCCTTGTTGCCTCCTACCTCTCAACTTGGATCTTCAAGCCATAACAATTTTTCTTCCTTCTTTTTTCTTTGATTCCTAACGATCTTTCTTAACCCAAGTCAATTTCTTGGTCTTATGCAATACCATGCAATACCATGCAATTTATTATTATTATTATTTATTTATTTTTTTTGAGACAGAGTCTCACTGTGTTGTCCGGGGCGAGTGCCGTGGCGTCAGCTTAGCTCACAGCAACCTCAAACTCCTGGACTCAAGTGATCCTTCTGCCTCAGCCTCCCGAGTAGCTGGGACTACAGGCATGTGCCACCATGCCCGGATAATTTTTTCCATATATTTTTAGTTGTCCAATTAATTTCTTTTTTATTTTTAGTAGAGACGGGGTCTCGCTCTCGCTCAGGCTGGTCTCGAACTCCTGAGCTCAAACGATCCGCCCGCCTCGGCTTCTCAGAGAGCTAGGATTACAGGCCTGAACCACTGCGCCCAGCCAATGCAATTTATTATTGACAGGTCTAGACTGGAAATTTTGATTTCTATAGCCAACTTTCCTCCTCATAAATCTTTCTCCATCTCAAGAAACGGCAGCTTCAATCTGTCTGCTTAGGCCAATTCTGGAACCTCTCTTTCTTGCATACCACATATATAATCCATTAGTGAATTCCACCTGGCAAGCTTCCAAAATATATCCAGATTTTGACCACTCCTTTCTGCCCCCTCACACACGCACATTCTGGCCCAAAGCCACTATTACCTGAATAATCTTCTAACTCTTTTGTGCTCTCCATCATTTCTCTCCTTCAATCTATTTAGAGTGTGCAAGTAATTTTTTAAAACCTAAGCTAGATTGTGCCCCTTTTTTTGTTTAAAATTCTAAATTCTTAACTATGGTTTATAAATCCTTTTGCAACCTACAGGCTTTCCCTCCTCCAGCAAATCTTTCAACTTCATTTCTTTGTATTCTCCTGCTCAGCTCCTGCACTCCAGCTACACTGTAAAATTCATGAAATCTAGACCTTCTGCTCACTCACGGGGCTAAAACAGTGCCTGGCATGCTACTACTGCTAGTAGTGATAACCAGCTTATGTAATACTGATTTTGAGTCCAGCACTATTCTATGTTAATAATGTATATTACTCCATTTATTCCTTACCATAACCTTGAGAGGTATGATTATTATGCTAATTTTACAAATAAAGAGCTGAGCCAGGGAGTGGTTGTAGGTACTCCATAAATTATTTATTAACTATACTCATCTCACTCAACTAACAGTCACTGAGGGTACTCAAGAGAGCCAGTTCCCCAACTTAAAAAATAAGAGGAACATTGGTTTACACATCTCCAGGGGTTTTTATAAAAGGGGGCAAAACATGAGTAGGTGAAAACAGGAAAGTGCTATTTTAATATAAAGCCCCATACAAATTGTCAGATACCCTGAGCAATTCTTTTAACTTGGATCCTTTTGGATAACAAATGACCAGACTCTGACTTTTTATCACTGATTGTCATTATGTTACCCTCTTTTTTAATCCAGCTCAGACATTACTTTATTCAGAAAGCTTTCCTTCTTCACCTCCCAGACTGAATTAAGAACATTCTCTCCTGTTACCCCCATGCCCAGTACTTGTCACTCCCAGTGGGCTTGATGTACTTCACTCCTTTCTTGTTTGCATAGCTTTCTGCTCCACCAGACTGGGAACTCTCTACGGACGGGAACTTTGTCCCCTTCATCTCTGAATTCCAAGAGCCAGGCATATAGGAGGTGCCAAATACATGCATTATATGAGTGGATAACCCAGCAACACAAATTGTGACCTAAAACTTAAAGAAATATATTTGAACTTGAGTGAGCATTAAACTATATATCCAGGAAGCAAAAGTTTAGTTTGATTTGCTTAGATGGAATTAAAATAAATGTCCTATTCAGATTAATTACCGTAAGTTAATGATTTTCATAAAAGACCTGTGATAATTCTCCTTCTGTTACTTTAGGAGCTCTCCCATAAACCAGACACTGAAGTTCCATTTGCTAGGAAAGTCAGAGAACAACCGGAAGCATTACAGATTTTGGAGACGGATTAACTGCTCTGCAAACATAATATCCAAAAGTTAATTTAAAATGAAGACATAATTTAGAATCATAAAGCTAGAAAAGGCCTGAATTGTGTGCTAACACAGCTGTGAAGGTAACTCTGCTGACTTGGTTTCAGTTTTTCATTTGTTTCTGACTGTTGTAACTCTGTTTTTTTATACTTCAGTTCAATCCTATCAGGCCATTTCAAGCCTGTCAGAATATAAACTCAAAAGAGTATTACAATGGTTATTGGAGAGAACATAAGATTAATTTGATGTTGGAAAAAAGGCATTTTGTAAATGAATGTAAAATGCCTGGAGGCCTACTAAGAATACCCAGCCATACACTAGTCTTTCAGCTTGGATTTCCTGTACACAGCACGCCACAGCCTTGGGAGAAAACCCCACGTCAAATGTCACTGGAAGCTGCTCAGCCAGGCACACAGAAAGGCACCTTGCACCAATGATATTTGACAACCCTGGCAGTGATTTTTCTGCTTCAGTGGCCAACTTGTGCAAAGTCAGGGCAAGCCAACACACAAGTAGTTCATAAAGAACTAAACTGTCAAAATCATTTTTACAAGGCAACGATGATGAGGCTTCTTTTTTTAATGAACTTTTCACATGCCTGTGTAGCCAGGAATAATTCAACCACTAAAATATCCAGAAAAGCAGATACTAAACTGCTGGGGATGGAAGAAAATTTCTGATGAAAATTCCATTAGCTCAATATTCATTCTAATCTGCAGAATATAACTATTTTTCATCACAGTGTTCTAAGATTTGGTACTTCATTTCTCATTACTTTTTAATCTACTCTAATAGCATTTTATATTTCTAGTGCCTGATACAGAGTAGGTATCTTGGCAGGAAAGTAGGAGAAATGACGGAAGTTAAACACACACACACACACACACACACACACACACACACACCCCACCCATCCCTTACATCAGGCAACTGCAAGGTTTTTTTCCACACATTTGATTACTTTCATAATAACAATAATAATGATGGCAATGGTAAATGGATTGCAGATTATTGAATTATATTTTATGTTTCTTGCACTTTTCTAAGTGCTTCACATGTATCATCTTATTTAATCTCCACAATAACCCTCTAAGTTATAGGAAACTGGTTTTAGGGTAGTGAAGTAATTTAGCTGATGTCAAACTGACTAATAAGTGGAAGATCTGAAATTCAAACCTGGTGATCATATTCTGGGGCCCATAATTTTCTCCTTAATTAATTTAGAGTTCATCTTGTCCACTAATTTTTTTCAAAGATTTCTCTGAGTTGTTCCAAAGTGCTCCTTGAGACATCTCCAAGGATTTGAGGAGAGTGCTTTAAGTCCCCTTCTTAGATTCACATTTACATATTTGACTTTTGCTTAAAATTTCAATTGAACAAAGGGCTGCAGGACTAAAAACAGATCTGAAAACTGCTTTCCTATTCTCGTTCAATGCTTTCATTTACGTAGATGGGGAAACTGAAGCCTGGTGAGATGAAGCTCAGAGTCCCAGGCGTTATGGTCCTACTCCTGGTTCCTGGCAGTTCTGTAATTGGGATCCAACTCCCCGACTTAGGTCAGGGCTTTCTGCGCCATTATGAGCACTCAGAAAGGGAAACGCCATGAGCACTGGAGGAAGCTTCTGCCCTGGGACAAGGACAGCTGCATTTTCCACCACATATGAACTTTCCAGAAGACTTAAAAACCAGAATAGACTGGCTTAGGATTTTCAAGCATAAAGTTCATTGATGTGCAGGTTGAGCATCCCTAATCTGAAAATTCAAAATCCAAAATGCTTCAAATCCAAAACTTGTTGAGCATTGACATGACACCACAAGTGAAAAATTCCATGTCTGATATTTTTTTCACTGTATTAATGATATGTCATATTTTTTTACTGTTACATATTTACATGTGAATAAATGTAAGAAAATGATTGCTTATCGATAGCATATAAACTCAGAGTCAGGAACGATAGTCATGCCAAACAGCCATGGATCGTCCACGTGAGTAATGAGATAGTGATACTTTTGCTTTCTGATGGTTGCATGTTCACAAACTGTTTCACGCACAAAATCATTAAAAATATTGTAAACAATTACTTTTAGCCTATTGCATAAGGTACGTGTAAAATATAAATAAATTTTGTATTTAGACTAGGGTCCCATCCCCAAATATTTCATTACGTATATGCAAATATTCCAAAATCTGAAAAAAAATTGAAATCCAAATAAATACCTGTGGTCTCAAGCATTCTGGATAAGGGATACTCAATCTGTATTATGATCTTATATAATACACTATTCTATTAAACCGATAACAACATCTTGTTAGCTAATTTATCTGTACCAAATTTTATAATACACATCAAAAAGTTATAAAAAACTCATAATCTTAAGTTTAAGCAATTTTATTCTTTTTATTATTTTACTTGCATTATGTTTCACAATTGAAATATTATACGAGTACCAAAGTTATGTATTGGCCAAGTGCGTAAGTCTTCCTCTGAACATTAGAGAACATCTACTGGTATTCAGAAAGACATTAGGGATTAGGGTGTAGAGTTATGGCTCTCAAATATTTATAAGCTGCCATAGCCTGTGCAAGCCCAGTTTGAATACGTCTGTAAGTGAAGGAGCTCAGCGGTCTGATGTGGGCTTTAATCTGGACCTCAGATTTGGGCAAAACTCTGAGCCTCTGAGAGCACGAGTCTCCTTACACAGGGTGATAGAGTCACAATTGTGTAGTTATTTGGAGGATAACAGGTAAGTTATATAAAGTGTCTGGAAACTAGTATGTTCAACTAATACTTGGCTGTTAAATTACAGTATCATTCCATTTACCTTCATAATATTTTTATAATAATTATGTTTTTACTTCAGAAATTTTAATACTATCTAGATAAGTTAATGGACTATGTGTCCTTTAACATTTATGGAACATTTATTCTGGGCACAGTGCCAACTGTTTTATATACGCAATATTAATACATTTTACATCACCATAATGCTATGAATTAGATTATTATTATCTCTACTTTATAAAGGAAAACTTGAATCTTGAAGAGATGAAATAACTCATTGATTCAAGTCTGGTAAATGGTGGCATCTGAATTGTCCCACACCTGATCCCAAAGCACACCGGCAGCAATTCTGTGCTTTTGCACCTTCGTGACATTGGACACTCTCAACCTGTCTCTCCTCTTGACAAACTGTGGTTTCTGTTCTTGTTATGAAATATGCCTGTTTGTGAATCTCTCATTATAATTTTGAATTCTTCTAATACAAAAATAATATTACAAACATATCCACTTCCATGATTAACCAGATGGTGACATGTTGACATTTTTGCATCAGAGTGCTGAGAATCAAATGTTACAAATCAGCTAAAGCCTCTTCTATCATTTTCCTTTCCCTTCCCTTCCTTCTCAAATGTAATCACTTCCCTGAAGTTGGTATATATATCTATGCATAATTTTATATTTTATAAAATATGGGTATTTCTATAAACAATATACATAATGTTATTTTGTAGGTTAAAGTTTGTATATAAATGCATTTTTACTTTTAATGCATCTTTTACAACTTTAAATAGTTTAATACTCTTATTTTGCAACTTACTTTTTAAAAAACACATGGCTACTATAATTTATTTTGGCCGATACATGCAAATATAATTCATTTGTTTTAATTTCAGTTCATTATCCTATTGTGTGAGCATCGTTTATCCATTTTCCTACTGAAGAATAATTATGCTGTTGCTATGATTCACTATTACAAAGGGAGCTGACCCAAGTATCCTGGCATATAACTCCTTATGGAGATGTGCTACAGTTACTTTAGGGAATTCATTTAGTGTTAAAACTGTTGAGTCATAGCTCCTGAGCATGTTCAAATTTACCAGGTATTTTGAAAGTGTTCTCCTTTGCAGTGGTACTAATTTATATATCAATCAGCGATGTATGTAGGTCTTACCTTTCCACATCTGCATTAGCACTTTGGTATTTTAAAATTATTAATACTTAATTTTGGTTAATCTCCCTTAGTTAATATTTCAGAAGTTGTTAGTGAGCTTTAACATCTTTCGATATATTTGTTGGCATTCTAATTTTTTTCTCAGTGAAATATCTGTTTTATCTTTTGCCCATTTTCTTCCTCTGGATTGTTTCTTAATATATTTTCTTAGCCTTAACTTATCCTTTCACTTTTTTTTAGCTTCTTTTTCAGAAGAGGGTTTTTCTTTTTATCATTAACATTCATTTCTTTTATTGTTTTTTTTTTGTTGTTGTTTCATGATTTAAAAAATCCTTCCTTTACCTGGAAGCTGTTTGAAGCCTAAGAAGATTGGTCTACTTGGCAGGGACCATTCTTGAGGGCAGGTTTTGCTCATTCACCTCTCAGGTCAGACTTTCACTGGAATCTACCACATTTACTGGGGCCTCTTCTCAGGCCTCCTCTCAACCAGTTCCTGACTCTTCCTTGGTTCATGAAACAAAAATTTCTGCACTTGCTCCTTCTTTTAAGACCCCAGCAGAGCAGGAAGCCTCAGTAGCCGCTTGGCTTAGATGCTCAGCAGCAAGTGTCGCAGGGATATACTCAAGCTGTCCTCTTCCCCCAGTTCCCTGGTAGCTATTTTCTATCACTGCTCAATTTGTTTTCTTCATAGCACTTATTATGAGGTATGTTTTTGTGTGCGATTATCTTTTACTCCCTTATCGTCTGACTGCTGCTCTCTTCTGCCAGTTCCTTGAGGATAGGGACCATGTCTATTTATAGTTAACATTCCTGTGCTTAAGTTACTGCCTGAGATATAGTAGGTGTACAAAAATTTATGTTAATTGAATTAATAAATGATTGATTAGATTTTTTTTGCAATACCTGGAGAGTTGCTATTCTGTGATACTAACTGAAGCTACTTCTTGGAGACTTTCAAGAAGGAGATGGGTTTATGAGCCTTTGTGCAGACTGATAAACCAAAAAAGACGCAGGTCTGATTAAAAGGCTATAATGACTTCATCTGAGGTAGTATCTATAAAAGGGTCAGTCCCCCACCCCCCAAATCTGTGTAGAATCCACACCAGCATTCCAATGGATGTGCATTTGATGTCCAACTTATCACAATACTGTCAGTAGGAAAAATTTTAATGTCAATGTGTATATACTACTTCCATTTTGTCAAAAAAATTAGAAAAAAACTAAGATTTTTAATGTCACATAATCAGTTATCTATTATGTATGAAAATAAGAAGCTTATAATGGCAGAAACTCTTTTATAAAGTTTGTGGGATAAATTAAATGGTAAAGCAGTCACTTGAGTTCATAGAAGTTTCTAAGGAAAGCTGGGCATAAATATTTAATAGATTGACAGAGAATATGCTAAATCAGAGAAATAAATTATAGAAAGAAATTTATAATTTTATATGGAGAAGAAACTGTGGAATGGAAAAATGAGGACAAATTACCAGATACAGGAGAATAGGTCTCACATGTAGCTTGTTCAAAAAGTGAATTTGTAAGGCATAATAATGTCCATATTTCATAGTGGAGGTAACAGTATAATAATATATTTTTCTTTTCTTCATAGATTTTATATACAAGCTTTAAAAGGTTTGTAGGTGTATGGTCTACTCTTAAAGGGAAGAAGAAACGAGGGAGTTGAGGAGAAAGCAATAGGTTATATATGCAAGTTGCATGCACAGACACACACACACGCACACACACACACAATTGCTTTTGACATAATATGTAACTCTTCCACCCTGTCTTTTTTAAAAATCTTTTCAGTCCCAAACTTTGTCAATTCCTTCAGAGATCCATTCCCATGACCCTTAGACTGCTCACTGCCCACGTAGATAGCTCCATACCATCTAAAGAGCTTGGCAGTGTGAGCTAACCCCCCACCTAGTCATAATAGTACCCCCTTTAATCTGTTATCATCACAAAGCTATAACTTGGTCATAGACATTCTCCAATCTCATGTCTATTACCAAGATTCCTAAATCCCGTGTCCCCATCTGTCTTCTTAAACCATTTTGACAAGATATTGAAAGTGGAACTGATCAACTTGATTAGTCTAACAGCAACCTTGTGGCTGCTAGGCAGTCTCTGGGAGCTGTTGCAACCAGGCAGACGGTTTCAGTGGATTTAGGATCCGAATGCCTTCAAGACAGTAGAGTCTGAATGCTGGCTGGTGTCCCTGCTGCTAATGTCTATGGGAGCCAGTAAACCTTTCTCATCACATTTTCTCTTGTGATATTGAGCCTATAAAACCTAAATATTCAATCCTGTAATCTTTTTGTAAGTTTTTTTTTGGCTTAAAGATTGAAGAAAATGTATTTATATGTACATCTACTAGAATCAATTTTGATTTCTTTCAGATTCAGACAGGCAATATAGTTTTAGTGCGGTGAATGGCTTCCTTTATATTTCATAACAGAACTTTCTCTAATTCTCCTTGGACCTGAAGGTTAATTAATAATCATTAAATCCATTTCACTTTGGTGCCAAATCATTTAGATAAAAAATGAAATGCTCAGCTGATCATTTTGAGGTTGGTGGTTGTCAAATATCCAGATGTCCCAAGATATGCAGATATTTGATACAATGTAAAAAGAAATAAGTAATTTCCATAATTCTTTTCTTTTTTCCACATATATTGATGCTATATAATTGGGTGACTCTCTGTATATTAAATGATCATGCTATTTTCCCATAGGACTCAACAATTTAATATTAAATCTAAAATAGGTATCAAATTCTTGATCTCCTTGAAAGAGCATAAGATTTATTTTTAAAGAAGTAAAGGTTTTACTTTTGTAGTAATGACACACAGATGAGGAATAGAAAATATTGCACTTTGAGCTTACTGTTCTCTTTATTCATAACAATCAGCAGCCATCTGAACATACTGATCTTATTTTTAAGGTTTTTCCTTGAATCAGCAAAAAGGATATATGCCCATTTTTCATATTTGTGTATCTGTTCAATCTTGCCACTACAACCTTAAGAGCTAAAGTCTGTTTTATCAAGTTAGTTATCAAGTATTTTATTTTAGTGTATGTCAACTGCAAATAGTTCTTTGTAATTACTGTAGCCTTTCCAAAGAATAAGTCTATTTTTATGTTTATAATATAGCACGCATGTTTCATAGTTTCTGTGGCAGATAGGGAACCAATGCTATAATTAAGAAAGAAAAAAAGTGATTCAAATATCTGGAAATTGGAAATTTTATTTCTATTATCATAGTCTGATATATTAATTTTATTTTATGTATTTATGTATATCTAGATAATTAACTCAAGTAACATTTATATCTTAGTTTAAATGAGATGATAATCTATATTAATGGGAATTTAAATTTAGCTAGATAAAATTTTCTATTCTACATTCTAAAAAAAAAATAATCCCACAAATATATGTCAATCGTCTTAATAAAGTTCTAAGTCTTTTACAGCTTAGATTCAGGGGCCTTTGATATATCTAATACTTGATATAGCACGGGAGTCATTTAAGTCACTCTGTATTTTAATATGGATTATATATCAAAGTAAAAATTATTACTATATTAATCTCTGCTGTAAAAAGAAGTGAAAATCAGTGAAATATCTTTCTCATATTCTTACCAACCTGTGACAATAGTTTTTATATTAGTCTTATATTTTATTGTGATTTCAAGTAAAATATTTTCTATTCATTATTTATTTTTGAACTTTTGTATGGTATTTCTAACATCAGAAGGGCTAAATGTGCTGGTGATTCTGGGTTGTAGCCTAAATTAGTCCTCTGTAAAAAAATAATTTTTAGGAGAGTCCCATGCATTCTTTTTAATTCATGTGCCTTGTAAATTTTACCCCTAAATATAGCTGAGTATATTTATCACTTACCATTAACTACAATTGACTCTCCATGACGTTGCACCATGTGGCTTAAGTATCCATTAGCATCCAGGGGCAAGCAATATACACAAGATCTTTTTGAAAATCTGAACCAGGAAATAGTGTTCCTTCTTTCTCTTTGTTTTTGTCTATCTCTCTCTATATATATTCTGGAAAAAAAAAGGTGATTCTGGCATAAAATCAAATCTTGTAGGATATTTTGCACCTCAAAATATAGCCATGGGTTCTTCCTTTAAAAGGTGATTTATTGGTATTAGAAAAAATAATGGAATATATAAAAAGGTTTTCAAGAAAGCATGAGTATAATTAGAATAGATTTAAGCATTTAATTATCACATCTGCCTCAATTCCTCCAGAGCCATGTAATTATTATGTCATTTTAAATAATTCTTTTATTAAGCTCTTACTATATGTCAGGCACTGAACTAAGTACTTTACATATATTTTCTATTATAAAAGTCCTCATAATGACCCTTTAAAACAGAAGGTGTTGATATTCTTACTATTTAGGGCCGAGAGAATTCGAAGGCTAGAGAGGGTAAGATCCAAGAACAGAGTGAAGGTGAGTGGAGAAGCCACTAATAGCCCTCCACTCTGTCTGAGTCTAAAAGTCAACTTGCTTCTTCTCCGGCATTGCTCTGCCCCTCGAGTGATGGTCAGGAGGTTAAGTAACAACTGGACAATGGCCAGTGAGTAAAAGCAAAAAGGCAGCCCTAATTTGATAGTTCTATTGAAGCTTATAGAAATCTTAGGGAGGAAAAAAAGGCTTTCATGGGAAGTAATAGTTTTAAAAACCAGGAATGCATGGTTTTTAAAAAATTTCTCTGTTCCTACTAACATATAAACTGTTGTAAAAATATTTCGTAAAATGTATCAGAAAAAAATGTGAATATTACTTTTTAATGATTCAAAATATTACTAAACAAGGAAAAAAATCATATTTTTAGAAGGGCATAGTATTTTTAATAGGGCTAGTAAGATTGACACGATAATATTGAATAACTCATGCTTATTTTTATGTGACATTATTTTCAACGAGTTACTCATATTCCCTTTCTGCTAACAATTTGTAGGAAGAGGAACAAAAGATTGAAAAGCAGAAAGTATACAATGCACTTGTCAAAATTTATGTCTTTAGCTGATTTTCATTTGCAAATTTTCATTGCAAATACTACATGGTTGATTCTTCAATATCTTGCCTAATACCACTTTATTTTAGAAGAGGAATAATCATAAATGGCCTTAATTCTTTTCCTATTGAATGTACAAGACAATCATGATTGATCCAAATGACCATATACTTCCCCTCACTATTTGGATCTCCAAGAATGGGTCAGAGTGCCATCTCATCACCGAGAGGCAATGAAGGGGATATGGGCAAGAAACTGAAACTGCCAAGTGTCTCTACCTTTGGGGCTGTTCAGTGTAAAGTGGCAAATCTCAGTGTGGTTACTGTGACTGTTGAATCCAGTAGCATGAGTGGGCCGTAGTCATGGAAGAATAAGCAGTACGGTCAGTGTTAGCATTAGCTGGATGGCAGTGCTTTGTCTCTGGGCAGAGGAGCCCATTTCTGGAAGGAATGTAGCAATGTTGTGGGAATAAATCGCTGCTCCTTCTCTGGAGATAGGGCTGACAGAAAGCAATAGGGCCAAGGCTTTATCCCAGAGAGTTCAGGCTCAGCAGAGTCTGAAGCAGAAACTTCACGGTAGGACAACAGGGGCTGGGACTGGAGAATAATGGTAGAGCTAGAACTTACTAGGCGTATTCACAAGACATTCCAAACCCTACAATAAAGCATCTGAACTTTGTCAGGACTGGCACAGGAATGAATAGGGTGGATGCAGCCAAAATATGGAGAAAAGTGGGGTCTAGTTGTAGTGAGGAAGCCATGGGCTAAAAATCATCACTATAAATACTGATAAAACCTAGGCACGGAGGTCTGCAATGACAAGCCAACTGGTAAACCATGCGTATTTATTCCAAAAATTATGAGATCATCACAATTCATCTTAAAAACCAATTTATCCAATCATTTGGGTTCTTTCAGAGGAAGCGGCTGAGTCTTCATTTTCAAATATGTTCTTTAAACATTATTAATTTATAGCCAATCCTGGAGTGTGAGCTTTATGATACAAGCATTCCTCACACTTTATATTCTTATAAACAGGCTAAGACAGAATGTTTTACTTTTGTAACATCCATTAGAAAAGCAAAAACAGAAGAGCAGGGATCACAATTATGTTTCATCTGATCTGCTTAATTTTAAAAACTCTGAAACTATGTACCCACCTCCAAATACAACAGCAAAGAATGAATATAAAATATATAAGTAACAACGATATAAGTTACAGTATTTATTTTTAGGGAATTTTAGTAACATTCTCTCTATTCTTAAGGTTGATGGGGTTCAGGACATGCTACTCCAAAATATTGTTCCTTGGCATTTGTGAAAACAGCAGAAGCAGGGATGTCACTCTCACCTTCCTCTCGCTCTTCTCCCCTGAATGAAGCAGGTCATAAGAACCTCATTCCAGAGGTGCCCTCCCTATACCCAGATGAAAGGAACATCCTTAT
>CAUYSK010083690.1:0-34975 GCA_963575035.1 Avahi laniger | reverse complement strand
AGGCAAACAAGTTTCTTAACACATATTTCTATATTACTATTAATCAATTTTTAATCTCCAAACATTAATTCTCAATGCTCTGGAGGAAAGAGTAATTCAACAAATGATAAATATTAAAGTTCGAATTGTTTAATACCCTTCTTTAAAGCTGAATTTTTTAAATGGAATTTTAGGCTATAAATGCTTTTCAACCTCCTTTCAACTTTAATTGCAACCATCACTTGGCCACGTTTTAGTGCCTAAGTTAATAAAATTTATTTTTAACGTGTCATTTCATATTAATAAGCCAGAAACAAATGGCACAATTTGTACTATGCGTTAATAGTTACCTTGAATTCATATACTCTATTCATGAGGTAAAATACAACATTGTTCAATCACTTGAGAAAACTGTTTGGCAATACATACTAAAATTAAACAACATATGCTCACTCTATAACCCAGCAATCTCACTCTCAAGGATTTGCATGAGAGAAATAAGTATCTGTATTCATCAAAAGACATGTGGAAGAATGTTCATAGCACTTTGATTCATAATAACTAAAAACTGGAAAAATCCCAAATGTCTATGGACAGAAGAATGGATAGATATATCATAGTGTGCCCCTATAATGGAATGTCGCAAAGCAATAAAAAAGAAAAAACTATGAATCCTCATGGCAACGCGAATGACTACTAACAAAAGAAGCCAAAAACAAAAGAATGACTTCATTTATATACATTTCCCCAATCAGATAAAACTAACCAAATGGTGGTAGAAATCAAGATAATTACATGTGGCAGGTGGTGAGATTTGGGAACAAGGGAGCCTTCTCCAGGGATAGAAACGTTCTATACATTGAGGTGAGTGGTTGTCATATGGGTGAATACATGTTCATAAAAGTTCATGGAGCTGTATATGTATTAATATCTTGCTATATGCATTAAGCATTTATACCTTAAAATCTTTTATACTTGCAATTGAAAATTAATTTTTCCATCAATGTATTTTGGATCATTTATGTGTTTTTCAGTCTCTATGTTGCCAAACACCTACTTACACTTTAGAAAAAAATATGGTTCCATCTTTTTTACTCTTGAAAATTTATTTTCCTTGCTTCAATGACAACTGATAAAATTAATAACCTATCTGTAATATGACAAGATTGTAAGATACTGTAATACCAGAGGATCTGATAGTATAACTTTCTCATCATTGCTGTAGGGTGCCATGGAGGTAGTTCTAAGCATTCTGTATGGTATCACAGCTAGTAGGTGGCTCCAACTAAGATTTTTAATATGTCTTATGATACTGAAAATGATTTCCTGGTATTATCTTTCAAACATCTTCAGATGGGATTATTTTCATGTGGTTTAGCATAGGAGTAATGTGGCTGCATGAAATGTTCATCTGACTTATAAAAAGCTTATTCAACTTAATTATTATATATCTTGGAATTCTAAAGATCTCACAGATTGGAAGTTGTTTAAAACCTCAAAGAAAAGTATGTGAATTGTGATCTGGAGAGGTCAAGATTGCCATTTTAAGATGAGAAGGACAAGTCCTTTTCATTGATATCAAACCTTAAAAAGAGTAATTTTTGAGGTTTCCACTGCTTATGACACATTAGCGGTCTCCTTCAGCTTAAGAACTGCAAATTCGTAGAGAGATGGGCCCATAGGTGAAAGCAAGGACTAACATTTGTTAGTTTTGTGTTTGGATCCCATTTATTTTTATTAGGAACTGCCCAGAATCTCTTTTTGCAGTTCACTTTCAAGATACACACATTCTTTCAGCAAATATTCTTTGCCCCGTGCTATATATTAGACAGAATATATGGTCTGAGGGGGACACAGAAATGATCTGGCTTCTTATTTGCAATCCAACTAGGAAAATAGGCTAATATATGTGAAACAACAGGTAATGTAATAAATACTGAAGTGTAAAATGAAGTGGTGAATTCTAAACTTATAAAAAGAGGGTGCTTATTAGAGTTCTGTCTTTTCTGCTTTTCATTAGTCTAGCCAAAGCCATGACAATTTTGTTTATTTTTTCAAAGAACCAATTTTTTGTTTTATTAATCTTCCATATGGTTTTTTTGTTGTCAATTTCATTTAGTTCTGATTTGATCTTATTAATTTCACTTCTTCTGCTGGGTTTGGGGTCGGTCTGTTCATCTTTTTCCAGTTCTTTGAGACAATTCACAACACCTAAGTGCACATACAGGAATAACATTCACTGGGTGTCAGGCAGATGGGAGTGGGGGGGGGGATGGGTATGTACATCCACAATGAGTGCGATGTGCACCATCTGGGGGAAGGACATGCTTAAAGCTCTGACTTGGGGAAGGGTGCAAGGGCAATATACGTAACCTAAACATTTGTACCCCCACAATATGCTGAAATAAAAAATAAAAAAATAAAAATAAATAAAATATTAAAAAAAAATAAAACAAAGAGGGTGATTCATGAAGACTAGCATGGCTTTCAGAGGTTCTATAGAAGAAACACTGGCGACAAGCCTTGAAAGATGAAGGTAGGTGGATGATAGGAAGCAAAATAGACATTCCAGGTGAGCAGAACTTGGGAGTAAAGGTCGGGCATCGTATATTAATGACAAAATGATGAAAGGGATGTGATATGATTCCATGTTATGGAGTTATGGGATTCAGGATGAAGAGAGGAAAGCAAATGTCATTCATTAATTTAGTACTTTTTAAAAATCAACTATTATGTGCCAGGCACAGATCCAAATTATGAAAGAAAAATCCAAGGATGGCTAAAATCTATACTCTTGGAGCTTCGTGCCTATTTAGGAAGAAATATACCTGTGAAATATTCATCTAAATATCTGTAAAATTGCAACTGTGCTAAATGCATTGAAGGATAGGTCTATGATTTTTTAGGAGGTAACAGATTTAACTTAACCAGGAAAGGTTCCCCAAGAAAGCAACACTTACACTAAGAGCTGAAACAATGAGTAAGAGTGAATAAAGGATGGGGTGGGAAGAACATTACGGGCAGAGAAAAGGGCATGTACAAGACTATGAAGGAAGCAACATGGTGGATAAACTTTAGAAAGGGCCTCTTGGCTGGTGTGGAGGCAACAAGGAGCAAGAGAGACACAAGGTAAGGGCAGAGAGATAGGTGGGGCTGCACCAAATGGTGCTGTGAATACCATGGCCATTTTATACTAAGAGTCCCCTGAAGAGTTCTCTGTGATGTGTGTGGTGTGTGTGGTATATGTGTGCATGGGACATGATCTGTTTGGAAAGGTTAGCTCTGGATGCAACATACATAACAGTTAGAGTGGGGTTAGGACTGTCGGCATGAATGCAGACTATGAAGAGGCTCCTGAAAACAACACAGGCCCAGAAAGCTGGACCCCAGAGTTTAGATAATGAGGTAGGAAACTGGAATCTACTAAGGTTTTTGAGAATGCTAATAAAAAACACATATTTAAGAACTATTAGTCTACAAAATAGATTGGAGAACAAGGAGATTAGCAAAGAAGCTATGACACTAACAGAAGAAAGAAGGGCCAAGAGCTTAGACTATATGATAACCAACAGAAGGAACTGATATGGGAGATGAAATATTCTTACTTAATGACACCAGTAGCACTTATTGCCATTTGTTGAGTACTGACAACATTAGATATTCTAGATACATTAGATATTCTGTTTGGTTCCTACAAGTATCCCGTAAAGCAGGCATTAGCTCCATTTTACAGACAAGGAAACTGAGAAAGAAAGTAATTTGCACAGGAAGCATACTATTAAGTGGCAGAACCAGGGCAAGAACCCAGGACTATCTAATATCAAAGGTCAAAACTTCCTACTCTACAAAGACTCCCTAGGCATTAATAAATTAGGGGATACAGGAAACCAAGTGGAATGGTTGAAAGCAATTGCGAGATTTAAAGACTGGAAAGGAAAGGAAAACTGATGCTTACAGGGAAATCAATGTGGACATGGGAAGGGAGGAGAAGGTGGTGAGTCCAATTCTGGACATGCCAGATGGCAAAGTAAACGTTGACCCAGTGCATGGAAATACGGAGGATACAACCGAACATCTTTAAAAGGCTGGATGAGGCTATGAGGTGGGTCAGCAGTCCAGTACCACTATTGTGTGAGCCCTCTCTTGCCTCACGAGCATTCAGCTTATAGGTATACCTCTGTTTTTAGCATACATGCTATTTGAAAGAATGTATTAAGACTCTCCTGAACCGACAAAAAAGGGCTCTCCTGCTCTGAATAAACATCTGCAGATCTGCAGAGCAAATGATTATACACACTAACTAAACAAATCAAGTAAATATATAAAGGAGAACAGACTATATCACTGTTACTACTACCTCCCCCCCAAAAAAACGCCACCGATTTTGAGCAAGTATTCAGCAAATTTAGCACTTCATTGGTCAATTGAGAATATAGTAGTTTTCAGACAAAATCTAAATAGAAGAAAACAAAGAGGAACTACACATGTAATCTTTATTAAATTTCCCAAACTACATCTTCTTTTTCATATCATAAAATAGGGTTATATTTGCTGTAGAACAACCACACAAAATATTAAGAATCTAATCAAATGAGGTAGAACTTTGAAAGAAATTAAGCCAAACATAAATAAAATTTTGTACCAGAAATGAGAAAATTTTCAACACATTCCATCACATTGCACTCGCCAGTCCTCTGGTCTTATTTCCTTTAGATTTTCCTTGTCTTCTTTGACTAAAGTACAGCATTATAAGATATAACATATTGCCTAATTTTTCATTTTTTCTAACCTATGGCTCCTTTCCACTAGTTTTTTATTAGCTTTTTCTGGGCCTCTTTGTTAATAGAAATGTCCAGTATTTATACTCACTGTTTTCTTACTACACACACACATACACATACACACATATGTGCGTGCAAGTGCACACACAGAAGCACGGTCCATCATCAGCTCTACCATACTCTCTAAGTCCCAGGGATGTACACCTCACCCTCATCCCCACTTCTGCCAAAAGTAGCCCTTTTGCTGTGATGTTTACATTTGTTCCTAATAGAAAATTCTAAAACTAAAAGAAGGCTGAAAAACCACTGTTCTATGTTAATTACAACCAGGAACTTACTCTCCCAGAACCTTGGCTCAACACTGAAGGTGATGTCAAGGTGAAGAGTGAATGGTGGCCTGACACAGCTGGGCAGGAGAGCCCTGCTATTGGAGTTTCTCTACCTGGTTAAAAAGTTTGGTGCTGAGCTCTTCTGATTTATGATGCCTCCATAGGACCCTAAGGTGGGCTAGGCAAGTATAAGGTATGATTATTATATGAATAAAGAGCCATTAATTAAAGTCTGAGGAGCTGAGCAATCTGCCTGCCTGGAAAAGAACCGGAAACCTGGAGTTAGGAATTCAATAAGATAAACTTGAACTTGTGTTGAAGTGGAGACAGGAAGTAAAGAGAAGTAGCAGGATGGCCAATAACTATAGGAAGTAATTCTGGGTAATCTACCCCATAACACGGGGAAGAGGCCACTGGGTTTTGTCTAGGCCTTCTTACTCAAAGTGTGGTCCACGGAATGGCAGCATCAGCAACATCTGGGAGCTGGATAGAAATGCAGAATCTTGAGCCCAGGATGTGATTTCATCTTGGACAAATATTTTGGCCTACTAGACAACCTGTCTTTCTAATGGAAAGTCTCAAATTTGTTGGACATATCATAAGTTCACAGTGGGCAGGTGCTATATTCTATAGCCTTGCTACTTGAACTGATCAGCAGCAGCAACCATCACCTGGGGGATGATTGGACAAGCACAATCTCCACCCTCCTTCCTCAGACCTACTCAATCAGAATCTACATGTTAAGAAGATCCCCAGGTGATTGACATGCACAATACAATCTGAGAAACACTCATCCTGCCAGGCCACTAATTCTCAGCTTTGGCTGCATATTAGAATCACCTGGGAGTTTTAAAAAACAAAACAAAAAATCTGACACCTGGATCCAACTCCTGAAGAGCCAACCCCCAGGAATCCAACCCCTGAGGACTGACTGATGTGGTGTGTGATCTGAGCATCAAGATGTTTAAAAGCTCCAGGTGATTCTAATGTGCAGCAAAATTTGAGAATTTCTGGGCATAGGCACATGCCTAAATAGCCAACTGCTTCCCACCTGGGTCTAGATTCTTTGTTTCAATCCTTGGTCCAAAAGACATTTGTAACTTACAATGCACTGATTCTCAGCCTTGACTATAAGCTAGAATCACTTGGGGCCAGGGCTTCAACTAGCCCATACTGTGCCTTTGTGCAAACTATAAAGTCACTCCTTTCCCCCAGAGGATGCAGCCCCAGTTAGTCCCTTCATCCAGGTGTTCTTGGACAGAATATAACCTGTCCAATTCTAAGTGGTGGCTTTGCCAGGAGAGCTGTTTTCAAAGTGCTAATGCCCAGGTATTGGTCTAGGAGGAGTTTGGCATCAATATAAACAAACAAACAAAAACTCACAACTCTTTTTATTATAAAAAATTTCAAAGATTTATAAAAGTAGAGAGAACAATACAATGAACTCCAGGTACACATGGCCAATCTTGCTTCATTTACATCTCCTTCACTTCCCTTCCTACCTCATCTGACTCTCAGGAATTGGAGAGCAAATACTGCCCTCCAAAATATTTCAGCATGGCTCTTTAAAAAAGATGGATTTCTCATTTTTGTTAAACAGAACCGCAATATAATTATCACACTTAAAAGAACTTATTGATTCCTTAATAGAATCATGCATCACTTAATGGGTGTATGTTCTAAGAAATGTGTGATTTTTGTCATTGTACAAACATCCTAGAGTGTCCTTATACAAACCTAGATGGCACAGCCTACTACACACCTAGGGTTCCTGGTGTAGCCTAGTGCTCCTAAGCTGCAAACCTGTACAGCATGTTACTGTACTGAATACTGTAGACAACTGTAACACAATGATAAGTATTTGTGTAACTACACATATCTGAACATAGAAAAGGTATTATAATCTTATAGGACCACTGTCATACACGTGGTCAGTATTTGACTGAAACATCACTGTGTGGTGCATGACTTGATAATATATATTCAATGTTTAAATTTTCCTGATTTGCTTATATATATTTTAAACTATTGTTAGAGTTTCTTTGTCTAAGTCAGAAAGAAATAAGTCCATACATTGCAAGTGGTTACTATTTTCTCTAAAATTCTTTAATCTTCGAGATTATCTTTAATAATCTTTATTATTGCTATGGGCAATCCCTCTCCTCCTCTCTCTCTTTCTTCCCTCCCCTAGCAATTTATTTATTGAAGAAAACTTTCCTATAGAATCTCCCAGTCTGGATTTTGCTGATTATTCCCATGGTGTCATTTAACATGTTCTCTTTTCCCCAGTATTTGCTGCATGTGGCTAGGTAGATCTAGAGGAGGGATTGGCAAACTTTTTCAGTAAAGTAAATATTTTTGGCTTTGTGGGCCCTATGGTCTCTGTCACAGCTACTCAGCTTTGCCTGGAACCTCAAAGGAGCCACAGACAATACATAAGGGAATGCGTGTGGTCATGTTCCAATAAAACTTTATTTACAAAACAGGCAGCAGGCCAGACTGGCCCGAGAGCCTTATTTTGCTGACTTCTAATCTAGAGGCTTGATTGGATGTGGATTCATGCTTTGAGTAAGAATACTTCATAGACAGTGCTGCACATTGACATCAGGTGGACCATAATATCTGGTTGTCCTTCTATTTGTAATTTTAGCAGCCATTGGTGATTATGTCTAGATCCATTGTTTCATTAGGGACTACAAAATGGTAATATTCTTTATTGGCACTTACTAGCCAAAATACTTGGAATGAGAAAAACACTCCTCATCAATGATTTAGTTACCCTGAGTTAGAATTCATAAGAGAAAGGCAAAATAAATGTTTGACTCTTTTGTAAACAGTTTTCAAAATAATAAGTTGATTGCTTAGCATTCCCCAAAGGTAACCAATGAGGGATTTTCTTTTCCTTTTTCTTTAATATCATTATGAATATTGGAATTTAAACGTTATTTAATACAGTCAGTCCATCATGGTTATCATTCTTATTGATGCTCCAATTATCCCACAGATAGCCAGTGGGAGTCTCTACAAGTTGGCTCCTGAGAACTTCTGATACACCCTCAGTAGACCTGATGGCATCCTTGCTATGCCATCTGTTATGTCAGGATATTCCAGTCTAATCTTGTACAGTTACTGCTCTAGGTCTGCAATCTATTTCACCAAGGCGTTGTGGGTTGGCGAGCTCATTTCTGCTTATCATAGTTTCTAGACTATTTTAGAGAAAATATTGGGAAATGTGTATATTTTTAATAGATGAAATTTATCGTTAATTCATACTCATTCATATTGATACTTCCAATTCTAAATTGAGTTGATCTCTTCTATCTTACTACCATTTCTCCTTTCTCCCATGCTGAAAATTCTAGTTCCCAAAGATACCTGTACAATTATTTAATTGCTTTATTCCCCTTACCATTCTAGCCAAGATTGAGTAGACTGGACTGAAGACCACCTTAGGTGAGTTATAAATAAAGAGCTTAATTTCTTAGAAAAGGGCTTTCTCATTTTTTGAATCCTGTATATGTCCTACTGGGTCTTAGGCCATTAATAAGTAGGTACAATCATCCCCTAATGACTCCTTCAAACTGGGGACATGGGGTCCATGGATTTCAGGGAAAGCTTCAGAGAGAAAGGTGAAAATCAATTGCATTTTATGTGCTGTCACCACTTACTGCTTGGCCCTGGTATGGGGTGATTTTGTCAATCAAAGGATAATTGGGCACTCCTCTATGATTGTACAGGGGATGAAAAACCTATTTCAGAACAAAAATTATTGCTAGCAAAAGATTATACCAGAAAGAGGAAAAAAACAGAGATTACAAACCCTTCTCATTTAGGTTTAGGTGAGGGCAGAGAGCTCCTTTCTATATACACATAGAAATATATATATGAATATACTATATCAATATATACCAATAAAAAATAGAAAAAATATAAAATGTATTATACAGAATATATCTTAATATAGAATATAGTCTATACCCAATAATTATACATTAATCATCTACTACATGCCAGGCACTGTGCAAGACCCTGGGGAATTAAAAATGAATAAGATGCACTCACTGCCACTGGGAGAAACAGAAATGTAAGGTAGATAAAAAGCTATATAAAACACAAAAATATGAGTGAAAAAGTGATGCAAGCACAGAGAAAAGGAAGAATAGTTCTGGACAGGGAAAATTAAGGAAGGTGTTTTTTGGAGGAGCTGGCTTCTCAGTTCAGGGATGAATAAGAGGAAACATTAATATCCCAAGCCGAAGATTACTTTAGCACACAGGAGGAAGGCCTGCCTCCCTGACCGGGAGGGTATGAACCAACTTCAGGGGGAGATGGCTCAAGCTGGGGGCAGCCTATGGAGGAATGGGACCATGCTTCTGCTGATCACCAGCTGAGCCCTGGAGCTGACTGTCCTCCTTTCCAAGCTTTAGGCCCTAGAACAATATGCGTGGAATTCCCTACCTAAGGGTCCACAACATGTTCCCAGACCACCATGAGCTTGTAATATCAGAGAAGAGGATCTTGGCATTTTTCAAGAGAGAGTTTAACTTGCATCTTAACCAAGTTAAAAATAAGGATGAATTTATCCTTCCTCAGGTTCCCTCACCTGTGCTTCCCAAACACCCTATACCACCCCATCAATATCTGTTTTTATTTTCCCAGACCAAGAGGAAAAAAAGGTAAGCACTCTAATGAGAGACACCGCCACAATCCAGAGGAAGGAATACAAGGGGCAGGATGGGAGATTTAACAAAAGAATTCTCTTTTCTATCAGGGGAGGAAAGAGAAACAGTGAGGAAGAGATGTAAAACTGGAAACCTAAATAATAAAAGAGAACATGATTCACTTCAAGGGCATGCACTGATGGAAAATCACTGAGCAGGGGAGAGTCGAAGCCACCTTTGTGTAGCAGACAGTTTGCAGCAGATGCTTTCATTCTCATAAAACTAGGATTTCTGTTAAAATAAATTTGTGTACAAACTGGATGACTCTCAATATTATTTTAATAAGAATATAAAATCTGAGCAACATGAAATCTTTTCATGGGAGATTTGAGCTTCTGTTTTTAAAAATACATTTATTAGTATTCATGATACAGCATATAAATTTTGTAAGATAAATATCTGAGGTCGTCTCTACTTCTGTTTTTGTCTCCTCCAGCTCTGTTTCTTGGCCCTTTTTGCCGACACAGCCCTGAAAGAAATCTTTCTCTCTAATCTCTGGTGACATAGGGTTTGTGTTTTGTTTACCTGCAGCTGTGTCTTTCCCCCATTTCCTTTTAGTGTATGTATGTGCAGACCACCCCTGGTAGAAGACAACAAAGCCAAAACATATTGTTTGCACTTCTTATCAAAGAGCCTATCATAGCTCCTGAATAATGAATGAGCAAGTTTATGTTTAAGATTGAATTCATTAAAGAGAAAACTTAAAGGAAAAGGTCACTGGCAGCATGACCATACCAAGGTTTAAGCATATGATGAAACTTTTTTAAAATATGAAATTGAAGTGGGACCAAGCATCTTTACCCAAGTGGACCCAAATTGCTTATACCTTGGGCCTTTCAGGGACAGGAGAATGGGGACTTCAGGGCCACTTTCAGGGGCTGTATTAAAAAGGCTATCAACCTGGACAAGGGGATTTCCCATCATCAAGTTTTGTTAACCAGAGGTAAACAATTTTCCTTCTGCCTGGTTGCTTCAGACTCTTTGTGGTTTTGTTTCTATATGTATGAATAGAAATATTTGTTAGCACCAGAAGTTTGGGAGACTGTAGAATGGCAAAGATGGAAAGAATCTTAGGAATAGTTCCGACAACCCTCATATGTGATAAAAATCATGACTTCTTGGTTAAATGACTTCAGAGTGGCAAAGCTAATTTAGGGGCTAGTTAAAAATTATTCTAATAAAATCCTCTCAAAGAGGCTAAAATATACAAATTCCAAATTAAAGATACTTAATAACATTTACTCTAAGGAAAACACAATAAAACTCAAAGAACTTTCTGTTAGTTATCTGAGAATAAGGGCCACAGAAATAAAGGTGAGAAAATTAGAGGCAAAGACATAACCTCAATTTAGTACCTTAAGCAATGATAATAACCTTTAACAGAGGATAGAGAGCTTAAAGTACAAAGTAAAGGAGATATAAAATGTAACTCTTATGTTTTTGTTAGCAAAAGAATCCTAAATATAGAATATCATACCTTTTTAATTTCAGATTTCAAATTACAAGGGTTACTCTGCTGGCTGAAGAGGGACTTCTTGAATCTCTCTATAACCCTTCTTTTCAAATTGTGGTGCAAAGCTGGAGGAAGCTGCATAAAATGAGAAAATTATTATAAACAAAATTGTTAACACTGCACAGCTGACTACCAAGAGCATTTACTGAGTGTCAATGTAATACTATTCACTCAACAAGACTAAATAAGAATTTAAATTTTACTGCAAATAGCATGACTATATGCTATAGTTTTTTACCCTATGACCCAGAAGAAATAAAATATTTTACTCTGCTCTCTTTCAAAGGGCTGCTTCCATTTATCTTATTGTTCTTTTACGTAGTGATATTATTTTTCATATAACAACTAAATAACTTATTAATTGCACACATGTATTGAATTTTGTAAATAACAGCCTTGACAAAGGAGGAGTGTGTTTTATCAGATGTTTAGGTGCTTTATGGCATGCCCAGAGTCATGCTAAACACCCCGGCCATTGCCCTGGCCCTGAAGGAGCTGATATTTTGGACCAGGAAACACATACCTACTTTAGTATATAGTCAGGTGCCTGCTTGTGAATGCTCCTGAAATTTCAGCTGGAGAGAGATCTGATTTTAGAGATCAATTTTATCCAGAAGAAAGAGAAAATGGATTAGTATATATTAGGGCTGGACCAGGATGAGCTAGATTTAATAAGTAAGTAGTATTAATAGAATGTCACTTTAGAATCTTAGGAAAAATGATAATTAGATTTAAATAAGAATTTAAAAAACTCATTTGTAATGCTTTGCAGATTGGATCTATACAAGAAAATCAAAGGTCCTGAAAAGCACAGAGATGAAGTAAAGTTTGGAGGAAGGATAACAGAAAAGAAATAAGGTCAGAATTACAAGGTTCTCAGAGTTAAAATAATGTTTAGTTTTGTTTAAATTATGGAGAGAACTTGAAAGGAAAGAAAAGGAACCAGTAAGAAAAAAGACGGTTTAAGTGGGAAGGAAAACGTGGTAGTATGAGCTCTCAAAATTAAACAAACATTTAATCAAAGCTCAGATAAAAAGAAAGAGGAATATGTCAGAGAAAATTATTACCTCACTTTTCCTCCATTTTCCTGGCTCCCTTACAGTCTGAGTCTGTGCCATGTGACTACTTTTAGCCAATAAAAATGACTTGTGCCACTCGGAAGACGAGACGCTCCAAAGCCAGTGTGTTTCCTCCATTTCTGTCTTCCCCTTCCACAAGGAGCATGGAGCCCACCTATTCTGATGGCATGGCCACAAGATAGAGCAGGGCTACTTGACCAATCCAACTTTAACTGACTGAAAAATAAACCTCTCCTGTCCCAAGCCAACAGATTCAGCATGTATCTGTCAGTGCAATATAACTTCCCTTATCCTGATGAATGCAAGGTATATCTCTTCACTCAAGTTTGATGGAAGAGAGTTATACATAAAAGGTAATGGCAGAGACAAGAATAGGGTCTACAAAAGCTCACAACAGCTGATTATATAGCCAAAGACAAACTGCTCATCATCCCAAGCACAATGGGATGTAGGGCCTATTATAAAGTACAGTAATTATATAAAACAGAAAAACAATACAATTGAAAAATGTTTTTAAAATGTATCTTTAATCCTAGTGCTTGAGTCAAAGTAGGTTTAATTAGGGAAGAGATAAGACTGTTCTGGAGATATTGAAACACTTTAGTATACTTTTGAAAGGTTTTGCAGGACCGAGTCTCTATTGATCTCTTCTGATGTCAATATTATAACTTTCTTTTACCTTGATCCAGATGCAATTTCTCCCTTCACCCCCAGAAAATAGTTATAATTATTGTTATCTTTTCGCATGCAATGAAAGGGGGAAATCAAGAAATGTGGAGGAGGGAAGAAAGGGGAGAAGGGGCAGTGGGAGGGGGCAGAGAGACAAAGATTTCTCAGCATTAAGGGGCAAATATTTGGAAGACAGATGAGAAGGAAAATGAATATAAATAATACATGTGTGCATGAGAGAACAGCAAAAGAGAAATTAATTTGACTTAGAGTAGAAATAGGCAATGATGAGAGATGCATGTGCATACTTTGCCAGCAAGGGGATGGATTAGAGTGGTGAAGGGGCCAAAAAAGTACCTAAAAAAACACCAGGTTTGATAATTTCATATTGTTATGCACCAGAAGTTGCCACTTTCCCAAATCGAAAACTAGAGTACAGTGTTGGCCCAGGACTGCCAAGTTGCTGCTCAGCTGATTGCAATGTGGCTGTCAAAGGGAAAGACGGTAAGCCTTCTCTGCTACAATGAACCTAAAAGTGTGAAACACCAGGGGGCTCATAGGTTCCTTCAAAGGGGACTTAGCCCAGTGCTGGCAACTACTGGTATCAAATTATTAATTCAGATACTCTGCAAATTCTTGCTATTCATTTAACTTGATAAGCATCTAGTTAACTTAGAATTGCTTTTACTGCTCCTGATGGCCTGAATTAATCTTTATAAAAACTCATTGGAGTAAGTCACCATTTAGTCAACTTAAGATGCACACTCAGGGCAGTATTAGAAAGCTATTGTTCTTACTGTAGTCCTATAAGCTCCCCCATCTTACTAATGAAGGAACTGATTCTTAAAAAGATAATGATTTCCTCAAAGTCTAAAATCTAAGTTTGTTCTTATTTGCCTGTTTTTACTATACCACAGAAAGTGACAAAAGAAAAAGTAAAATCTGTTCTGGATGTTTTATACTAGTTTTTTCAAACTTGCAGAATTCGTAGATTCTTTCCAAAGAACTGCCTGCATTCTCTAGTAACTCAAAGAATACATGAGAAGACCATCCATAGTTCACAGAGCTCCATTTGATAGTGACTTAAATTAGTGTCTTATCCTACTTTTCAAAACGTTATTTTGACATATTACTGCTTAAGAGATTTCCCTAAATGCTAAAACAAAATGTTCAAATACTATCAACAAAATAAATACACAAAGTATAACACCTTCTTAGAATTTACAAACCCTGAAGATACAAGTCAATTTGAGAAACACACAACTTTACCCTAGAGATTATTTTGTTTAATCTCATTCACCCTTGCCATCAGTAACTAGGAAGTCCAGATGAGTGGGTATGGATGATTCTATTTTTATCCAGCACTACTGCTGAAAAGAACACAGTATGTTTCACCAATGACAATGACAGCCAGTAGTATAATTTTCATCTGAGGACAGCACATTGCTATTCTGAATCACATTTCTTTTCTTGCTGGCAATAATTATGATTGTGAAGATGGGCAATCCAAAGGATCTTCAAACTTCCTCTCTGATCACTAGGACAGCAGTCCCCAATCTTTTTGGCACCAGGGACCAGTTTCATGGAAGACAATTTTTCCATGCTCAGTAGGGCGGGGAGGTAGTGGAGCTCAGGCAGTGACGTGCAGCCTGGTTCTTAACAGGCCATGGACCAGAACTGGGCCATGGTCCAGGGGTTGGGGAGTGCAGCACTAAGGAGACAGATGCTTAATTTTTAAAAGTTGCTATAGGCTGATTTTCAAAGCATTTTCTTAACAAAACAATCAAAACATAAGTATAGAGTTAAACCCAATGCTTCATTTGGCTATGCAGGTCTTACCTAAGCAATAACACATAAAGACTCATACTAAAAGGTAGTATACATACTTTAGTCAGCTTATACACCCAAAGATAGATTTTGGTTTCCAGCAATGGAAAGGAACCACTGATTTCATTCTTTGCTTGCTGGTCTTAAGATTTCCATTTTAGTTTTGATGAAAACAGAGGTCAAATCAGTGAAGGCAGGGTAAGAATTTTAATATCCTGACTTGTAAAACAGTTGCTTTGAGATGATTTTCTCAGATGTGTCTCCATGGAAACTGGACAAGAAAGGCCACCACCAGCCAAAAGTAACAAGTTTTCCCTGTAAGTTCATCTGTTGGTTGTTATAATTGGAGGTCTGCGGCCCTGCAGTTCAGGGCAGCCACCGACTGTAAGTCTGTGAGAGTCTGACTAGTAAATAAATATGTGAAAAAGAAGGGTTTTGTTTGTTTATTTTGTCAATTCAGTCTTACTTTCAATAGTTTTCCTTTGCAATTAGCAGACAGGAAAAACTGACCTTGGTTTTTAACCTATAACAAATATACTAGCATAATGTTTAGATGTATATTTTTCTTCTTTATTTGAAAGACATTGACTTTGTTTAGCACCTTAAGTTAAAATTTCCCAGAGGAGAATCATTCTGGACTATGTGCAATGTCATAAACTTTAAAGTATTCTTGAAATACATTTTTAAAATCATGATAATTATATCTGAACTTGTAGCAAGGAATGCCATCCTGCCAAAATATATGAAATCATTTGTTATACTGGCAGTTTAAGAGCACAATAATAAGATATTTAGTTTCATTCTTGCTTTAAAATACTTTCAAATCCAATAAAGAAATGGAATACATACATTAAAAAGTTTTTTATTACATAAAAATTAGCAAGGCAGGCATATGGAAACTATATTTAAATTTCAAAGGATATTTCTCTCAATTTAATAGTTAGTAATTGAGGTAACTAAAAAGCTATTTAAAGCTATTTGCATAACACTAAAGTTAAGAATGCTTTTCTCATATTTCCATATCAGTAATTAAATGGCAATATATTTTAAATATAATATTTTAACTTAGTACAGATATGGCAGATTAAGCTTCTCTTCCTCCAACAATACTTCCTTATACCCATTTACCCTCTTTAATTTAATTAGTTAGACAATTCTATGTGATTGCCTAAGAGAAAGGCTGAGGGCAGAAAATAGAGAGGAAGGTAATCAATTTTAGACCCTTGTGTCTCAAAAAGGCAGCTGTCAGGGTGACTAAAAAGAATACCAAATTTTGGACAAAATGTGATAGATAAGAGCCAGGCTACTCAGTCCCAAATCTAAAGACTCCCTGGGCCAGAGGGAAACTCAAAGGGAAAGCAATGAGAATTCAGAGGTGGTTCCCCCAGGCTAAGTATGTCAATTTTCAATGCTGTCAGCTCTAAGCCCATCCTTAATTGCCCTTCTTGTGATGCTGGAAACAGTTCTCCCTTACCAGCTGGCAGGATGCTAAGCTACAATCAGAAATGGGCCCTGCTGGGACACCGGGGAAGGGTAGAATTCATCTCTGCTTCTAGGGCTGCTCCTGTCTCACTTTGCTCCAGCAGCTCCCAGTGGACAGCACATGTGAGACCCCAGTGGTTGGTGCCCACCCTAGTCAGTTCCAGTGGCACCAACCCTGCAGAAGGCTCCCCATAGAGTCCCAGGGAGCAGCATCTACCAGTGGGTGGCCTCCCCTGGTCCCACAGAGGGTGCTTCTCAGCATAACACCCTCAAATGCTTATCCCACCAAGTTCCACAGCATGGTGCCTCACTGTGGATGACTTGCCCTGGTCCCTCAGAGGAACGCTTCAACTTTAAATTTCTCCAGCATAGCACCTTAGCAATTTTTCCTGACCTTCCTAGTGAAGTTTGGACCTCAGCGCAGGGTAGAACTGCCCACTTCCATATTTCTTCCTTTCTTGGGTGCTCCACCTCAGCCCCAGAGATTGTGACTTCCCTATCTGCTCTTCCTATATTCTTTAGATTTCTCTTCCCCTCCTTAGTAAATAATACTCTGTTATATTTCACAATTCTTTATATTAAGCCTTCCCTATTAAATTATTATGTGGTTTCTGGCTGGACCTTTGCTAATACAGATTCAGGTTCTAGGAATGTCTCAAGAGAAGAACTCATACAGATAGGATTTGGGAATTGGTTTGATTGTGCCTTTGAAACTGATCCCAGTGCCGAGTTTTGTTTGTTTGTTGCCAATAGGACATGGGATGCTAGCGATCCATGGCATACAGTGGCATCACAATTAATCAGGTTATCATCTTGATGAAAGGCCAACTAAAGCAGATGCCTTGGAAGCCCAAATGGCTGCTGTTTTCATTGTTAAGTGGTGATGATAAGAACTGTGGTATAGACTGGATTCTTCTAAGTGCACTGGAGCACTTACTGAAAGAAAACGACAAACTTGGGTCCTTTAACTCTCAGCTCAAGTCATGGTCTGAGACCTGAAAAGAATCCATGACAGTCCTAAAAGAATCTATTGCTTTGTGCTTCCATGGCACTTATATAGCTGTTAATCAAATGCAAAATTTAATTGGGCAGGTTGCTAAATTACAATGTCAGTTGAATTCACACTTCATCAAATTTCTCATGTGAAAGTTAGAAAAAAAATAGGATCCTAAAACTTGGAGTAGGGATATCTTGTTAGACCCAGATAAAACTAACAATCTTGAAACCCAAGTTGCTCTGAGCCTTCCTTGCTAGTGGAAATAGCTTGTCACTCTGTGTCTGAGAAGACAAGCCTTTCTTCGCTCAAAAACTCTATATGACAGCCTTGTCTGGGACAAATGTCTTAAACATCCCATGTCTTATGGGATGCTCATAAGACCCACAAAAATGAGGGTCAAATCTGTAACTAGGGTCATATTTCAATATAATCCACACACTTTGACCCAGGAGGAAATAGCTTATACACCAAAAGAACTGAAAGATTTTGCCATTACATATCAGCAGCAACCCAGAGAATATGTTCAGGAGTGGATTGCAAGAATGTTAGGCCAAGAAGGGTGAAATATAGCACAAGATCAGACTGGGATTAATTGATATGGATGCACGTACTAGAGATTCTAGATTTAATGCATTAGTTCATGCAGCTAGAGGTGGTAGCTTAGTTGACTGGTTGACTTGTACTCACCAGTGGCCTGTGTTTACTGAGGATGAAATGCCAGAGCTTCTCTGGCATGTGGAGGGGGGAATTCAAGGCTTAGAGAGACAGGAACATGAGGTAGATTTCCCACGTGTGACCTGCACACCCACTCCCCAATCACATTCAGCAAGAACCCCCAGAAGCTAGTCCTTTCACTAGGGCATTGAGAAACACATTGCAAAGGGGAGCACTAGCTTGAAACCATAAAGCTTGAAGAGCTTTATGGTTGCTCTCCTTCATAGGCCAGGTGTAACACTGAAGGATGCATGATTTCATGTATTCAACTGGCAGAGACCAAATGACAGCAATTGACCTCCAGTGACAAATTGCAAGCATTTACCATAAAGGGCAGCAGAGATATACTGTTAGTTAGAATGCTTTAGCCCATACAGATCTTTGGTGGCAGTTAATTGTCTAGAGTGTTCCTGGAAAAGAAATAGATATTCTGCCTACTAGAGTATTCCTTGATCTATTTCACAGAAAAGAAACTCTAGATCTGCTAGACAAAAACCTGACCTGAGTTGCCATTGCTGCAGTGGAGAGTTAAAGCCTCTCAACATGGTTTCCAGACATAAGTCAGTTCAAAGATGCAAAGCCTCTTGATCAATAGGGAAGCTGAAACCCCTTGAGGAAGGGCCCTGAAGCATTGATACAAGTACACACTATAAATTCCTCCAAGCCTTCCACAAAGAGACTTTTAGCCATTTGCTAGAGTGACTGTTCACTGGGGAAAAGGAAATATCCAGGCTTTCAGGGAATGCTAGACACTGATTGCAAATCGACAGTAAATCCTAGAATCGTATAATGTCACTGTGGTACAACAATGAAAATAGTTTTTTAGTGGAGGGGGTTAGTCAGGTGATAGATGCAATATAAGCCCAAGTTTGGCTTACGATGGGCCCAGGTGGTCCAATGACCTAGTGGTATTTCTCTTCAGTGCCTGCAGGTATAAACAGAATTGCCACAATTGGCAACTGACAGTATCCCCCACCATTGGCTCTGTGAATCTTAAGGTGAGGAAATATTTATATGTTTTGCTCACTGATATATCTTAAGTGCCTGGAATGGCGTTTGGCACATAGTAAGCATCTAATAATTATATGTCAAATAATAAATGAATTAATAAACTGCAAAAGACCATACAATGTTAAACTTCAAAATAATACTTTTATGTTCAAATGTCTGCACTTCTTTGTCTACAAAAATTTCTTTTTTTATTAAGAGTACATAACTGTACATTTACCTTTGGCAAATTAGCATTTAAGTCGTTTATCACTAGACCGATTTTTGTCAATAATTAATGGTCATTTTTTAGCACTGATTGTTTCCTTGATGCCTAGGAGTCACCGAGACTTATGAAAAGGAAGTCTTGACAATTCTGAATTTTGTGTGGTTTGACTTTCTATCTCTGAAACATTCTGGTTTCGACCCAGTACCATCAGGATTAATGGGTGGGCACTATTTTCGTATTTTTTTTCCTGTAGTAAAGCTGATTATGGGTGAAGAAGCCCTACTCTGTCTCCACTTTCACCCCACACTGAAGGGCTATTTGTGTTAAAGTTTGCTTTGGGCTAGGCACTAACAGTGAGGAAGGAGGTTAGGAGTCACAGGGAAAATATGACGTATTTGCTTTTTTACCTTACTACATTCTCCACTCTGCTGCTAAACCAAAATGTCCCCAAATATATGTGGTTGGAGAGAATAAGAACAAGTATTAACTCTAAATGAAAGTCCCACAAAGCAGTTCTTCAGTAATATTAGCACCAAATTTTCATTTAAGATGAAAAGAAAATGAAAAGCTAGAACACTGACCTGTGTGATGTAGATGATTTTGTGAAGCTGAATTAATATCTGTTGAATAGGATCACTGATCTGACGTACTTTTCTCTGGGACACAGCGATTCCTGCAGATGCTGTGGGTGATAAATTCTGTAGTTAGTCCAGTTCTCTTTCAACAGTGATAGTAATGGAAGATGAAGTAAAATTCTCAAAAATATTTTGAAGCAAAGACCTCACCCTACTAATGAAATGGTATGCAGAGACCCTGTAACACTTCAATATTTTATGATATGAAATAAACAATCTTCCCTTTACTTCTCAGACTTCTGTGTAACATAATGATGTTTCCTATCATAACATTTTAAAGACTGCTTAGCTCTTGGATATTTTGCTTGCAATTACAGCAGGCTGCCATCAGGATTCAGTGGTGCTTTGGATACTGTGACCTCTGAAAAGCCCAGCTTCAGACATATACAGTTAAGAGGATATCATGCTTTTAAATTTTTAATTCATTATGCCCTCAATAACAATAACATGTTTTAAAACTAATTTTATCAAAACTACTAAATGTAAACACTGAATAAGCAATCTTACAAAGCAAAAAAATCCAAAAATCCTATTAGCTAGGATTAAGTAACTTTCAAACCCTTGATTATTACAAATTATAATTTTCACCTGGATGGAAATTATAGGTCTAAATAGGATACATTTATAATTTATACTGAATTCTCATCATAGGATCATACCACCTTCACAGTTTCAGGCTAACATGATGTCAAATTGCAGAAGGTTTGCTTTCCCAGCTTCCTGTTATAGCCACAAATGGTCCATTCTTAAATGAAGAATATAACGTTATTTAAATGAATGACTTTAATCTCTAGATTAGCTACAAGGCCACCTCTGCCTCCTTTTACCCAAAGAACCACACTGGAGAAAGTGAAGAGAGACTTCATATGTGTGATGTGTATTCTCCTCCTTCCTTTCTCTTCTTCCTCCTCTTTCCCATCATCCCCTTAACCTAGAGTATGCTTCTGCAACAATACTTCTCTTGCCAATTTCCCTTTTTTTTAAAAAAAGTCCTAAAGATCCACTTTTCTTCCCTTCATACAACATTGAGCCTCTATGAGATTAAATATGAATATAATCATTGCTTTAGCAACAGCTAAGATTTTTACAAAATGATTCTTACATAAGTTCTGAGAAAGCTTGCATATTTTACCATAAATATTTTGTTTTCAAGATATTTAAAGAGAAAATTTTATGCATTTGTTTAAAAGAATCAAGTTGTTTTATTATAAGCTTATGAAAATTTATATTTAAGACACAAAATGCAATAAAGAATAAAATATAAACATTTAAAGAAATACTACTTTCTTTATGGATAACTTAGTTAAGAAATTAACATAAGAAATAATCTAGTTCTAATTCATCTGCAGTTAATATCTTGTTTAAATGTTTGGAATTTAAAGATCTACCTCACTTGGACACTGTGTCTAACTCCTTTAAGTGTCAATTATTTTATCATTAAGATGAGGTTTAATAAATCACCCTTAGAGTAAAAATGTAAAGGCAAATCAGAAATAATTAATTTAGCTCTAAAATAGAAAGCAGAGAACTGCAGCTGTCTGCTCCAGCTTGTAGAGATGGACAAGTATACATATGTCATATTTCCCACAATGGTGCCCCTTGCAGAAATAATTCTTAAAATGTAACTATTTGTTTGTCTAGACTCTTACCAAAAAAATGAGACACTGTGTAATGTGGCCAAGTAGGTGTTGCTACAAAAACATTAACTTTGCATTTTCTGAAAATGGAGGGCTTGAGTTTTGATCATTTTTGTATTAATTACTTTATGTTTTTGATTTACAGATGCAACATTCATAGGTAATGAGTCAAAATCTCACAGCATGGCAGAGAGTTCTTAGGTTTGTGATGACATTTTGAGTGGAATATCACATAGGTTTGACTCTACCTTGCCACAAGAATGTGCTCATCTGTGGCCCTAAATACAAAAACAGAAAGAGTTAGCTAGAATGCCTGCCTTCTGAACTAATCAGCTATTCAATTTAACTTAAAAATTATTTTTCTTAAGAATATTTGACCACTACCCTCTCAATCCCAGTAAATCCCTAACTTCTGAAAATAGTTATAATCGCTTATTCTCTAAAAAATAAAATAAGCAAGCAAATGAACACAAACATTAGGGTTACGGATGAGGCTCAAGGCTCCCCAGAGCCACCACCCATCATAGCCACCTCCCCAGAAGTAACCTCTGATATGAGAGTGGTGTGTTGCCTTCCAGTCACTTTTCTATCCATTTGCATACATATTTGTGTGCCCCAAAACAATACATTTCAAACTATAGTTAAGACCTGAAATCAATTTAATGGGTCATGACCAGCATTTTTAATAATGGAATGGACTGCATTGAAACCAGATCAAAAAATTTCACAGTGCATTGCAAGGGTCCACTCAGTCAGGATATAAAATGTGCTTCTGATTGATGGTCACTTCCAAGAGTTTGAAAATCTATGGTAGTCCTTCCTCCTCCCTCTTTCTCTCCCTCTTTTCCTTCCTCCCTTTCTCCCTTCCTTTCTTTTTAAACAAATAGTGACACATCACATCATATAGCTGTTTTACAAATTTTCCCACCCAGTCTATCATGGAGATCCTTTTTTATCAGAACACCCAGTTCTAGCTTATTCTCTACAACTATTGAGTATATTGCAATAGTATTGCATGTTCTGGATGTAGTATGCAGTTTACATAGCCACTTCTGTCTTGATGGACACTTAGTTTGCTTTCAATTTCTCATGATTATAGGTGATGTTGCAGTGAATATACAAGTGCATGCCTCATTGTACATAAGTACAAGAGTTCTTTTAGGGTAGACAAGGAGAAGTGAAATAGCTGGGCCCTAGGACATACATATTGCTTTTTTTTTTTTTGAGGCAGAGTCTCACTGTGTTGCCCAGGCTAGAGTGCCGTGGCATCATCCTAGCTCACAGCAACCTTGAACTCCTGGGCTCAAGCAATCCTTCTGCCTCAGCCTCCGGGGTAGCTGGGACTACAGGTATGTGCCACCATGTCCGGATAATTTTTTCTATATATTTTTAGTTGTTCAATTAATTTTTCTATTTTTAGTAGAGACGGGGTCTCGCTCTTGCTCAGAATGGTCTCGAACTCCTGAGCTCAAACAATCTGCCTGCCTTGGCCTCCCAGAATGCTAGGATTACAGGCGTGAGCCATCGCGCCCGGCCCACATCTTATTATAACAAATATATTTTAAAGTGGCTGAATCACTTTATACTCTGACAGGAAAAGAATCCATTCTTCTATACCTTGGTTAACACTACATATTACCAGAATCCAGTTTTGCCACTTTAATTTTTTTCTATTTTGTATTTATCTAAATGTTAGTGAGGTTATTGTACTTCTTTGGTGAATTTCTTGCTTGTACCCCAGGTTTCTTTGTTCTTATTGATTTGTAAATACTTTTTACATACTCTGAATACTAATACTTTCATTGCATTTTATATGTTAAAAGCATTTTCACCTAATGTGTAACTTCCTTTCTATTTAAAGGGCATTTCCCACTCCTACCACCTAGACTCAGGTACCACCAGAACAGCCTGTCAGGTAGCTGCTGCTGCTGCATCGAGGCAAGCTGGGACCCCACCACCAGTTCAGCATTACTGGGTGCTCTGGCAGGATTACTAAACTGTGTCATGAGTTAGGATTGGGAAGAGAAAGAAAACTTGGGACTGAAAATGATGTGTGAGGGGTCTACCTGTAACATTTGCAAATTCTTTTGATTTCCTGTACAAATTGAGCTAATCCTGGGTTTGAGAATCATTCTTCCTCATTTTCTACCTGATCAAATGTCACATTTTTTTTATATTCTCCTACACCAAAATATATATTTATTTAGCTTTTAATAATTTTAGGAAAACAAAAATGATAAAAATCCAAATATATATCTTCCTTTATTTTTATTCTTCATTTAAAGATTAATAACTACTAGGTTCATGGCAAATGTTAGCCACATCATATTATCTAGTTTTAAAGCATTCTCTCTCAATAAATCTTTCAGATTAGCTCTCTGAAAATATTATACTTCCTAATGATTCACAAAGAAATTCAGCATATATTTATTTTGACAATTTTGTCCTAAGAATATTCGTATTAGAATAATTTTTCCTTAAAAAAAATCAGTGAGACTGATCATAGTTCATGTGCAATGCCAGTCATACATAATATGCCCATGACTCATATCTATGTGGTCTTTCCTATTGCAAAACATATATAATATTTGGTCCCCTTAAAATTTAAATAAAATCAAAGTTTAAAACATTGAATACTTTGCATTTTTATTGTTTTTATTGAAATAATAAATTTCACTAGTGTCTTAAAACTAGAAGGAAACTAAAAAATTCCTTATAAGAGATAATTTACTTAAAAGTGTCAAAAATCAAAAGTAATTGTATTTGCTAGCTTACTCTGTTGTTGGCATGACACTAAAGAGCTATATTTTTCCCTCTGGAGTGTTAGGTAGGAGGACCTGCAGAAAGAGCAGTGCTTTCTTAGCATGGACTTGGGCAAGAGACTAGGAAGCATTTTATACATTTAATCTCATCTAATCCACACAACCATTCTAAAAGGTGGCTGTTATGATCCCAATTTTATACATGAGGACACTGAGTGCTATAGTCTGAATGTTTGTGTGCCCCCAAAATTCATACATTGAACAATACCAAGGTGATGGTATTAGGAGGCAGTGCCTTTGGGAGTGATTAGGCCATGGGGGTGTAGCTCTCATGAACAGGATCAGTGACCTTATAAAAGAGGCTGGAGAAAGCTTGGTCACCACTTCCACCATGTGAGGACACAGCTTGAAAGAGCCACCTGTGAACCAGGAAGTAGGCTCTTACCCAACACTGAACTTGCCAATGCCTTCATCTTAGACTTCTAGCCCCCAGAAATTGAGAAATAAATTTCCGTTGTTTATAAGCCACCCAGTTTATAGTATTTTCTTATAGCAGCCCAAACGGATTAAGACAGTGAGCCTTGGGGAGATTAAAGAAAATGCCCAACCAAGATCACAGAGCAAGTGAGTGCTGGGACATGAAACCAGGTGGGCCCTAAAACACTACTACACTGACTCAGTCACTATGGGAGTTAAGGGGCTCCCAGTTTTCCTCCTAAACCCAACCCTAGGATGTGTGATGACAGATAATCCCTCAGCTTGCTGCAAATACAAAATAATACTTACACTCCTTGCCAGCCTGAAATACTATTTCCTTTCTTGAAAGGGTTACTACTCTTAACATGATGTTCTACCCATCCCTTTGAACATTTAATGGACTAATAAATATTTTTGGAAAGCACATACATGTAACAAACTGGAAGCATTAGATCTTTGGAACTTGCGCAGTACACTATATTCTATTATCTCATAGCACAATAATAAAACAGCCAAGATAGTTGCCCAGTCCTGGTGCTTTCAGACTTGATTTACGCTATACATCCAGTCTATGGAAACTACAATTTACAATATACACCCTGAAGCTGTCAATTACTACAAACTGAATGAAAAATAGAGTATACTGTATTCTTCCAGTTGACCAAGATATGTTATCAACTTATTAGTTTTCTGCATTCTCTCTGTTAAGAATCAGGAATTTTTGGACAACCGGAGAAAAGAAAGGTTGGGGGAGGCGGGGCGGCAGCAGTCTGTGAAGCAGGAAAAAATATATTTTTTTAATCAATGAGGCCAAAACACACATGAGCTTCTCTATATTGGACCAACTGTCCTGTCAAAAGACAACATAAATTCACTCTTACCTCTTTCCTTTACTTTTGTAACAATGAAATAAAGTATCTTAATTGTATTTCAAATCTACAAATATTCAGCAATCAATCCCTGTGTCCCTGGTTAGATGAACGATTTTGCACTCATAGGGGTTTCATGGGAGGTTCCCCCAGAGAACCATGGATGGGGTATAAAGAGTGGACGGAAAGGTCACATTTGAGCAAACCATGGAGAATTAGGAGGCCTTCAATAGTCACAGGGCATGGATTGTGTGAGGGAAGGTGTATTTGAGTGGTGGCTTCCAAGTATTAATGGAAGAAACAGTTTCAGCAAAGGAAAGAGTCAGCTAAGCAAGGGCCACATCTGAAGAACAGCAAAACGTCCAGTTTAGCTGGTGTGCAGAACAATAAAAAGGTATGATATGTGCACAGCTAAAGAGGCAGCCAGGGGCCACACATGGTGAGGAGGCATAAGGGTGACTCTTAGTTCATGAAAGGTGACCTCACAAGAAGAGGCCTAGAGCTGAAGACAGAGGCCTGGCTTAAATTTCCTCTCTCTGCCAGGTACCAGGAACATGGTTCTAGTCAAGTCACAACTTGTTTGGGCCTTGGTTTCTTCATCTGCAATGGGAGCACGGTGAAAGCGGGAACAAAACAAAGGGAGCCGAGGGGACATACACTGTGAGGTGACTATCTGTGTGCGGGGAGCTGCGGCCAAGGATTGCAGAAGCTTGGGGCTGAGTGATTAAGAGGATGAGGTCCCATCGAACGAGAGAAGGAAGTGACAGAAGATGAAGACCGGGAGGCTGGGACACGGGGTGGGATCTTCCCACACAGACCAACAGACCGTTCCACAATCAGTCAGACAGAAATTGTTAGAAAGGGCCTTGGCAGTCTGGACCTGGTTCCCCCGCTGTCCCCTCCCCTGCTGGAATTTCCCACAGGATGGCAGGAAGCTGAGTCAAAGCATCAGCTCCTTTCGCCTTCTGGGTGATCAGACAACAAACTTCCTTTCATTTGAAACTTCTGAAACAAGCTGTTTAAAGGCCACAGAAGCAAGACTGCTTTGAAGTCCTTCACTCTTGACTTCCGACTGAATCTCATTTATGTGATATGCCTTGTATCCTATCCAGGCTTAACATTTTTGGTGTGTTTGAGGCTTAGGGTTCTTCCAATTTCAAAATTGCTATCTCTTTAGTTATTTTTTTAGAATATAAAATCTAACCACGGGATTTTTGAAATTGAAGTTCCTAGAAAAGTCTACATAATACACATGGGAAGATGCTCTGTGGAGAACTTACTGCTGTATTAATCCCTGCACTTTCTTTTGACCCCAGAAGCCTCCCCCAGTCAAGCAGTAGGATGTGAGGAGAGCATTGCTTCGAGATGCAGTGGCTGAGAGGAACCAGGGAACAGAGAGAGTAAGTTCCTGGGCTTTAAAAAGCAAAAGTCTGGGAGGGGGGAGGAGGGAGGAGGGGACGGGTCTATGTGTACACAAAGAGTGCAATGTGCACCACGCAATGGGATGGACATATTTGAAACCTGGACTGAGGGGGGAAGGGGGGCAAGGGCAACACACGTAACCTAAACATCTGTACCCTCATATTATGCTGAAATAAAAAAAAATAAAATATGTTTTAATCAACTAAAAAATAAAAAAATAAAAAATAAATAAAAAGCAAAAGTCTAAGCAGAAGGCAAAAAGATTCGAAAGAACTTTTTTGGAACAAACTCTTCTTTCTGCCTCTCCTGGGTGAGAGACAGCTTCTCTGAGAAGGAGGATGAGGAGACAAGAAAGAAAGAAAGCCTCAGGAAAGATCCAAATGCCAGCGCACTTTGGGCAGAGTCTGAGGCACAGGCAGCAAGGAGGGGGGAGTTGGATGACAGAGTTCTCTTGAAGTGTGGGGATTCAAAAGTGGTGAGGCTGCCTGCCCCGATCCCACAGTGAACTCTGAGAGGACTTGGTCATGTTGATGTTCCCCGCGCCACTATGGCATGGAGGTTAGGGGACAGTAGACATAGCTCCATGAGGTGTCAGAGCAGAGAGCTTCTGCTGAGTTCCCAAGTCTCTGTGCCCAGAGAGGTGAGGAAGAGCAGGCCAGCCCTCCTGATGTCCCTGAGAAAGTGAGCTGGCACAGCAAGAGAGCTTGCCCTACAGAGGACTTGCTTTCATGTCAAGGGGAAGCAGCAATGGGTGGAAACATGGACTAGGAACTGGAGGTCAGGTAGGGTTGTGCCACTTCCTTGGATATCAGTGTGGAATAATGATCACACCCAATAATCAGATCAATGCCGGCACAGGCAGTCACAAAGCCCCAGTACCATAATGCTGACCAAGCCCTCGGAACAAATTCCACCTAGGGAAGCACAAGAGAGAGAAGAGCAATCCTCAATTTTTCTGATATCAGACTTTTAAGTTTGATATGAGAAAGAAATCACCAACACATTGAAATTTACCTGTAGGTCAATTGATTATGTTTCCTGAAATCAGTTAATATAGATATTAAGTTCAGGTTTGGGAAAATACAGAAAGTTATATTTTTATTCCTGACTATGTAAGCTAAAAATAGCATATGCACTTGGTCTAGTTCATGGAGCCTGACTCTTCTCCAATGATCTAGTTATTTCTTATATTATGCTAGAATCGCTGATCAAGTCACACTAGCTCCCTTTATTCCTAGTAAAGGAAAGTTTTCTTCTCTAAAAGTCAATTCCATTGAAGAAGCCCAGAATTCTCAAGAAAAAAATGTTGTGGTGTGAAAACCACACTGTTCACCACTATGGATGCAAAGGCTAACCAATTCAACTAAACCAAACAGAAAGAAAAGATGGGCTTCCTCTCCCCTCCGATCCCCATTCAATTGCCTGGACAAGAAAAATTTCACCCAAATTTGGAAAACAGGCAAAACGGTGATTGCTTAATTCTCTGATAGCATGTTAGAGTATTTTCTAATAACCCTACTTAATCTTAATTTAATATTCTTGGGTAATGTCATAGCATATTTAACTAACAATCTACACCAATAAAGAAGCATGCAGTTTACAGCCCCATAGCGTTGGAAGTTAACCTATAGAAATTGATATATTGTTATGATTTTACACCTGGTCAAGAGCTTGATCACAAAAATGATTTAGTTTTATTGCCCCATAGAAATTTCACCAGTCTTATTCTTGATTTAGCAATCTTATTTCAGCTTTGCTTTCTTGGCTAACAATATAAATCCCTGCTCTCCAAATGTTCTTGGAATCAGCTCTTTTGTCTTCTACACAATTCTATGGTTAATGATTTAAATAAAAATACTCAAACACTTGCTAAAAATAACTTAAGAATTGTCCTCTTGCACTCCAATTATGACAAGAAATAATATGTAGTTATCATAATAAAAAATTGTAGTTGACATATTATCTAAAACATCCCAGACAATCGTTTGAATCCATACTGAGCGATGTCAATTGAGGATAACACATTCCTAGCTGCAGTGGAGGGCAGGTAGGTGACCCAGAGGGATGAAAGGCCCCCTGCTTTCAGGAGAGTGGACTGCTGCAGCAGCCATTAGAGAATGGTTTGACCACAACCTTAGCTGTTTCAACATTTTTCTTCAACAAATGAATTTAATAGAAGCTTAATAACTGAATTAATGATTCATATTCCCTGTGGGTTAAGTGTACTCTGTCTGATGTTCTAAAAATTAAACTACTCCCCAAATAGGAGCCAACACATGGATAGATTCTAAGTTGTTGGTGCTCGCTTTTCTATAAAGGAATAATTTGGTTAAATGTCTATATGTATAAAATGGTATGGTTTATGTGCAAAAGAGTCCACAGGAATCTAAGGTCCTTAATATCTAGGTTTCTCATTACTATGGGCTCATCTGTCGCCATCCTCAACACCCAAATTGGTCTGTGTGACAAACCAATTCAAAGGGTATTTGTAAATATTCAAACTATTTTTTAAAAATATATGAAAAATCATTAATAATGAAAAAATGAAATCTGGGAGCCATACCTTTCTCCATTAACTCAATTATTTTGCATACTATGCAATAATCATCACCCAAGTCACATTGACCTCGCCTGATTCCTACCAGAGAGTGGTGTACCTTCCAACTCTTCCTTCCTTCAGCCTGTCTTCCAGGCAGAAACCCTGAGGACAGGAGTATGAGCTTCCAGTGAACAGCTGATACGCAGTTTGCATATGGTCTTAAATTGGGACCATCAGTAACTTTTGTGAGACTGAGTATCTCTTTGAAAACACATCTCCTACAAAGATTGTGAAAAAAATCTACACCTCCAGGCAGCATTCTCCTGGGATCTGGTATATACTCCCTAAGCACTTGAAGAATTAGGAAACAAATCATCATTGGTAAAGGAAATGTGTTGTCTCCCACTCCTACCCCAATCTGAAATCTAAAAAATACATACACATATATATGTTTAATATAATAACTTTAAATAAAAATATAATATGAAAAAGTCTAGCACAAAAAAATCACTGATTCCCTCACTATTTCAAATTACTTACGCAATTGCTGTCGATGCAGTAGCAAAGAATACAAGGCTTTATGGAGTGGTGGGTCTGCATCAGTTACTCCGTAAGTAGTTTTCAAGGGCCTGATTTCAGAGGACATACTCAAAATATATACAGGTATACTTCATTTAATTGTGCCTTAATTTATTGCACTTCAAAGATGTTGCATTTTTACAAATTGAAAGTTTGTGGCAACCCTGCGTCCAGCAAGGCTATCAGCACCATTTTTCCAATAGCCTGTGTTCACTTCTTATCTCTGTGTCATGCTTTGGTAACTTTTGTGATATTTCAAACTTTTTCATTATTATTATATCTGTTATGGTGACTGCAATGAGCAATCTTTGATGTTACTAATACACAAACCATGCTCATATGAGATGGCAAACTTAATATATAAATGTTGCGTGTGTGCTGACTGCTCTACCAACCAGCCGTTTCCTTCTCTCTCTCCCTCTCCCCAGGCCTCCTTATTTCCTGAGACAAAACAATATTGAAATGAGGTCAATTAATAACCACACAATGGCCTCTAAAAGTGAAAGGAGTCACAGGTCTCCATGAAGGCTGAGAGAGGTGAGGAAGCTGCAAAAGAGAAATCAGAAGCTAGCAGAGATTGATTCATGAGGTTTAAGGGAAGATGTCATCTTCATAACATAAAAGTTCAAGGTGAAGCAGCAAATGCTGATGCAGAAGCTGCGGCAGGATAATATTTTCTTATCCAGAGGTGTGGCTAAGATAATTGATGAAGGTGTCTACACTAAACAACATATTTCAATGTAGAAAAAATGGTCTTCTTTAAGAAAAAGAAGCCAACTAGGGCTTTCATAGCAAGGGAGGAGAATAAGTCAATGCCTGGCTTCAAAGCTTCAAAGGATAGGCTGAGTCTCTTGTTAGGGGCTAATGTAGCTGGTGAACTTAAGTTGAAACCAGTGCTCATCTACCATTTCAAAAATCCTAGGGCCCTTAAGAATTATGCTAAATCTACTCTACCTGTGCTTTAGAAATGAAACAACGGGGCATGGATGACAGCACCTCTGTTTACTGAATATTTTAAGCTCACTGTTGAGACCTAGTGCTCAGAAAAAAAGGATTCCTTTCAATATATCACTGTTCATTGACAATATACTTGGTCACCCAAGACCTCTGATGAAGATGGATAAGGAGATTAATGTTGTCCCTGATGCCTGCTAGCACAATAGACATTCTGCAGCCCATGGATCACAGAGTCATTTTGACTTTCAAGTATTATTATTTAAGAAACACATTTTGTAAGAGAATAGCTACAATAGACAGTGATTCCTCTGATGGATCTGGGCAAAGTCAATTGAAAAGTTTCTGGAAAGGATTCACCATTCTAGATGTCATTAAGAACATTCATAATTCATGGGAAGAGGTCAAAATATCAACATCAACAGAAATTTGGAAGAAACTGAATCCAACTCTTGTGGATATCTTTGTAGGGTTCAACACTTCAATGAAAAAAGTAACTGTAGATATGGTAGAAATAACAAGAGGACTAGAATTAGAAGTGGAGCCTGAAGATGTGACTGAATTGCTGCAATCTCATGATAAAATATGAATGGATGCGGAGTTGCTTCTTACGGATGAGCAAAGAAACTGGTTTCTTCAGATGGAACCTACTTCTGGTGAAGATGTTGTGAACATTGTTGACATGACAACAAAGGATTTAGAATATTCCATAAATTTAGTTGAGAAAGCAGTGGCAGATTTGGGAGGACTGACTTAATTTTGGAAGAAGGTCTACTACGGTTAAAATGCTATGAAACAGCATCACATGTTACAGAGAAATCTTTTGTGAAAGGGAGAGTCAATGACTGCAGCAAACTTCATTGTTGTCTTATTTTATGAAGTTGCCATAGCCCTCCCAGTCTTCAGCAACCATCACTCTGATCAGTCAGCAGTCGTGAACATTGAGGCAAGGCTCTCCACCAGCAAAATAATCAGGGACTCACTGAAGGCTCAGGTAATCACTAGAACTTTTTAGCAACAAAGTATTTTTAATTAAAGTATATACACTGTTTTTTTAGACTTAATGTTATTGTATACTTAATAGAGGATAGTATACTGAAAACATAACTTTTATATGCATTTGGAAACCAAAAAATTAATGTGACTCACTTAACAGTGATATTCTCTTTATTGTTGTAGTCTGCAACCAAACCCACAATATCTCTGAGGTATGCCTGTATATATACGAAAGCTTTACTGAAGATGCTTACAATGTGGTTGGGAAGTATAAGTAATATACCCCAAATCCCAACAAACAATATAGAAATGCATATAATTATATGCTAAATTACATGGTATAAACTAGTATTATAAAAGTTTTGACCAAAATCTGGTGAGCAAATTTTTATATGCTAAAAAAGTTGCTATGCAATAAAAAGAGAAGGTATGTACTCAAAACCACTTTGGCAATTGTGAAAATTAGTTTTAAGTACTTATGTCAATAATTAACTTCAAAGTAAGCTACTAAAAGTTGCTCTCATATAAGGATGACTACAATATTAGCTGTGCTTTCTAGAATATTTTGATGAAACACTGACTGCTTGATTTAGATCTAACCTTTATGAACAAAAGGCAAGTGTAAAAATAGATTCATAGTCATCTAATAAGAAAACATAATTAAGAACCCAGAAATCCTGAAATGAAAAATTCTATTCAAAATGAAGAGTATAAGAATCTCCATACATCAGTTCAATGCCTTGGTGTCAGGTGCTGTCTAAATGAAAAACTCAGCAAGGGAGGGAAAAATGTCAGTGTTCATCCAGTCAAATTACACCATACTCTTAATTGACATTACATTTGCATTTCAAAATTTAAGTTTGACCCACATGCCCAAAAATTTACATTTGACACACACAAATAGCATCCATAACATTACAGTATGTACTTGACAAAGAATACATTTCCTGTGTTATGTTTTGGTATGATTAAATTTTCACAAATATACACCATTTCCCCTGCCTCAAGTAGAAAGTATTACTTCTTTTTTTATATATATAAGACAGACCCTAGACTTTTTTCCCCCATTCAAAATACTTGGTAATATCCAGTTGTTTGATTAATTGATTTGACTCTATAGACAGCAGAATCAATCTATTATTTTTAAAGAACTGAGTTTCCTAAGGCATGACGAATCTATACAGCCTAATTTAATGAAGTAAGCAGATCAAGTATGAAATAGTCTGATGGGAAAGGTGTTTCTTTTTCAATCTTCCTTTCTTTCTGATGATCATATCAAGGATTAAGTTTCAGTATGGCACAAGTATGTCTTCACCATTTCTCAAATATTAGCTAATGTTCTTTCATAACAAAGACAATAGACCTTAGGATATGCAGACAACAATATCTACTTAAAATTTAATTTTGCGTTTCTTAGATTTGTATTTATTTTTACAACTACCATCTATTCATGGCAAGTCATACTATACTAATTTCCCATTTACAGAAATAACATAAACTTCACTTGTCAAAATATTGAAATTGAGAGAGTGAGTCAATTTAAAGAAAAATATTAGGAAAATTATAGTACATATGGTTCTTGGATATAGCCAAATTTGTGTATTGATAATATACGTGACTAAAGTTGGAAAAATGAAGTTAAAATAATTAACATCTTAAAAATGTTTATTTATTCATTGATTCCATATTAATTACTGTTAACATTTTTACCCAATCTAGGAATTCTTAAATTTTCATTTGTATTGGCATGAAAATGCAACCTATTATTTAATCCAAATAATACTCATAAAATAAATTATTGATAAAATCTATTAATCATTAGTATTAAAAAATAGAACAAGGGGACTTTTAGCAGCATTAACTTGTAATAGTTTCATAGTTACTTGTTCTACAGGAGTTTGGAGGTGCCATTAAATACTGTTGTATCATCACACTATGAATCTAGAAGTCCATATTTTAGTAGTATCATATAGGCAAGATCATATTATATAATACAGCCATCTGGCACTCTAAAATAATGGTTCTAACCCTGTGTTATGCCATAGCACATGGAAAATAATGTTCATGTACTAGATATATTCCTGGGGACAGACTCAGATTTTGACAAAATTCTTCCCTTCCGGCTAATTTTTTCCAGAACATTGGGCAATACAGGGCTATAGATGTTGGTTATACATAATTTCCAACATTTTTCTTTCCATCCAACAAAGCTAAATCAAATGTTAGGAAAGCTAGAGATATGAAGGTAAGTACTAGAATGGAGCATGATTTGCAGATGAGGTGACCTAAGTGAATGAGGCTGGTACCAGTCGTTTGTATTTTGATAAAGTGACTGACAGCCCAAATTTACCTGCAACACTTTAAAAAGTATGGTTTTATAGTATGTAGAAAAACAATTTTGTATTACAATGGAAAAAATAAAGATCTAAGTTTTTGACTCGAAAGTAGAATAACTCACAAGTGGTAACCCATAACCTCAGTGAGATTGGCCTCTATAAAAAAATCCCAGAACAACAAATACTGATGAGGATGTGGAGAGACAGGGACACTCCTACACTGCTGGTGGGACTGCAAATTAGTGCAACCTCTGAGGAAAAGAATTTGGAGATACCTCAAAGAGCTAAAAATAGAAATACCATTCTATCCAGCAATAGCACTATTAGGCATCTACCCAAAAGAGCAAAAAACATTCTATGATAAAGACATCTGCACCCGAATGTTTATGGCAGCACAATTCACTATTGCAAGGATGTGGAAACAACCCAAGTGCCCATCAATTCATGAGTGGATTAATAAAA
>CAUYSK010083689.1:0-10906 GCA_963575035.1 Avahi laniger | reverse complement strand
CTGCCTTGGCCTCCTGGAGTGCTAGGATTACAGGAGTGAGCCACCTAGCTTGGCCACATATTCCTTCTTTGTCTCTTATTTCCCCCCTTGAGCTCCCCATTCCAAACTACTTATGGCTCTCCTTCCTTGCCTCTGAGCCTTTCTTTGTACAAGTTCCTTGTACCTGGAACTCCCTTTCCCTCCTCTATTCCTCCTAACTGGCTAATTCCTCCTTCCTCCTGGAAGCCTTCTCTGACATCCTCTCCACCCCTCTCCCTAGATTGGTTAGGCACTCTCTGGTTTCCCACAGTGTGGTAGTACTTATTATATTGTTTCAGGAGGAACTGACAACCCAACCTCCAGCTCTGGGTTGCCTACTCCCTTCTATCAGAGAGACACAGTAACAAAGAAGTTAATGTTGTTGTCCTTGGGCAACTAAGGAGGAACCATTTAAAAATAGCATGGTCAAGGAAAGCTACCAGGACCTGGGGTCCAGAGTTTCCTTCTGTTAGAACTGGGGTGAGGTATCAATTCTCCCACCACGCTGCATCATACGGTAGACCCCCCTTAGCCCCAGAGGATATGTTCCAAGACCTTCAATCGATGCCTGAGACTGGTTAGTACCGAACTCTGTATATATTATGTTTTTTCAATCTAATAACCAAGACAGCTACTAGTGACTAATAGGTGAGTAGTATAAATGGCGTGGATATGCTGGAAAAAGGGATGATTTATGTCCCAAGCAGGATGGCACAAGATTTCGTCATGCTACTCAGAAGGACACACAATTTAAAACTTATGAGTTTGTTTCTAGGATTTGCCATTTAATAATTTTGGACCGCAGTTGACTTCAGGTAGCTGAAACTGTGGAAGGTGAAACCTAGGATATGGGGGAACTGCTATGTAGGGAATTGCATTTTATGTGGGATTGTTAACTTCGGCACTGAAATGAAATTAGTTTATATTTCAAATTCTCCTTGAATAGATCTTAAATTACCCACAAAGTTTTGTATTGCAACCCTACATCAGTTTCTCTGTCTCTGCAGTAGTCATTGTCACTCTGTGGTTCCCAATTAATTAAATGTCTTCTTTAAGGTGCAGACCAAGTCATAAGTATCTTTTTGCCTGGTCACCGGACAATGTCTTTTACTTCTTTGTCAGTGATAGAAATGACATTGAGATAGAGGTGCCAAATTAACGCAAGTTCCCATTCCTACTTTCCTTCTTAGAGTTTGGACTTTATAATTGAGGGTAATAATCAAAATATTTAACTACCAGTACAACCCAGGTACTACCCAGTCAAAATCGGTGCGGATCATAAACCACCGGCCTTGGAGTATAGATGGGTACCTGCTGCTGCTCAGTCCTACCTGACACCAATAAGGAACCCTGAGAGGTGGCACATTTGAGAGCGATCAGATGTGTTAGAAAAGGACTCTGAGCGTTACAGCTCTTTTAGAATTTGTCTGGCAGGTTTTCAAGGGCTCTGGTTGCAGAGCAGAGGGTTGACTGCAGGAGCGGGAGGCACTGGAGGAGGAGAGGCCTGTTCGAAGGCTAAAAATTACCCAGAGACCCTAATGTAGAACTTCTGGCACTTAGCGCCATTCACACTGAAACGCTGGTGAAGTCCCAAACTCATTTAGCTGAGATAATTCTTTTTGAGGTCAAGTGCCCTCAGTTAGAGTGAAGGGAAGAACTGAAGCAGAAAAATCCAGCAACCCTGGAAAGTGGTAAGTCATTGATGTCCTCTCGGATTCTCTCCACATCTAGTGTATAATAATCTACCTCATACTCAAAGAAACTAATTTTACTTGTATTTGCGGGTATGTTGTTATGTGGCTGGCCTCAGGCCACCCAAGAGAAACCTGAATGAAGGGAAGGGAACTAACGTGCTAAGTATTTCATGTGTTGTCTCTTCTGACCCTTACCCAGTCTTGGGATGTAAGATATCATTAGATGCATTTTATTATTGTAGAAACTGAGGCTTTGGTCACGGATTAATTCCTTAACAGGTAATAAGAGCCTTCTAGTCTAGGTCCATCTTGCTCCAAAGTCTGTGCTGTTTTCTTTTTCTCTTTGGGGATCTGGAATCCTTCTCCTCTTCGGTTTTAGCTTACAAGACACTTAACATTTCCTGCTCACCCATCCAGCCACCCAACCCATGTTCGAGAAAAACAACTCGAAAGGATGTTTTTATTTCACACACACAAAAATGTGACATGCAATACCCATCCCCTAACAAACTATAAATGCTTGAAATACAGAGTAAAAAGAAAATCCAACTAGTCCTGATAAGACAAAAATTCAATTTCACCAAACTGAAAAATCCATTACAAAGTCTCTGTTGTATAAATATAGTCAGTCTTATCTTTAATGTAGAGCCAGACAGAAAAAAAAAGCTTTGTTGGCATAAAAAATTCCCTGGTCCTTGGATACACCACAATCTTCATTTGTATTCCCAGCCAAATACAGGTGATGACTACAGCATGAGAGTTACTTGTATGTTCTAGGACTCTAAGTAACCAAATGGGATTTAAACATTTTATCTCCTGAGTACACTCCCTCCACCAATAGCTTGTGCAGACCACTGTAGCCCTGGGTCAAGGGCTTTCTCCCATAGAAAATCAAACATGTGTCTGTTTTAAAATGGATGCACAACTATGTGAGTATACTAAAAGCCTTTGAATTGTATGTTTTAAATGGGTAAATTGAATGGTATGTGAATTATATCTCAATAAAATTGTTAAAAAAATCTGACTTGTCTGAGTTGTAAGTAGCATAACTCAGGAGCTCCTGACAAGGTCAAGGGCAGACCTGTAGAAGTCAGCACAGTAAAGGGTAGTAGAGAGGAGATCCTTAAGGTATTACGACTAAATCAGAGGAGTCAGAATAAAGAAGTCAAAGGGGTATTTTTTCCCACTGTTTCCAGAATAGTCTAAGGACCTTCTGTGGCTTTTGTCACAAAGGAAAATTATTCAGTGAGAAGGCAGATGCCCAGGCATTGCTGAGACTGCAGAAGACTCTGGGCTGGGGCTCAGGAGCTACATATCTGCGTCTGCTGGGGAAATTCCTGCTTGGCCACAGGTTCTGAAAGCCTGACTGCCACAAAAGGAGGGATCATTTGAATACCCAAAGAAAACCTTTTAGATTTATTGAACCAAAGGGACTCCCTGCTGTCACCATGCTGTTGATGGCCAGAAGTCACGGCACAGCTCCAGTTCCCACTGGCTCTTGTAAGACCATTGTCAGGACAGCAGTGGCTCCTCAGAGGAGCAAACTATTTCTATATCTACCCTCTAGTCACCAAATGATCACTGGAGAAAGGGCACAGGCACAAACCATGGGCAACTGGGCTTGACCAGGGATGGCCATCCCATCCTGATAGTGAGGGAGGGAGATTCGCCAGTGGTAGAAGGAAGAAGGTAATTTAAAGTCTTGCTCTGGTTTTACCATTCTAGGTACTTACGGTTCACCAATTATGGTTGGTGTAAAAGTGGGAGAAAAGGGCACAGAGGACACCCATTCTACTCACCTTTCGAATGGGATGTTGCCAGAAATTAGGACCAGACGTCTTTTTAGTTTTTTAGCACACAAAGGAAACGAGAATTTGAAAAAGGGAAGGAAAGGGGCTTGAAAGAGAAATATCCCAGTTTGGTGAATACTTTGTTAAACTCTCCTAGCCTTCCCTCCTTGGTCTTCAAGGGGTATGGGCCTGGGATTCAATTTGGTTTTTGACCAGCCTAGACATGATTTATTCTGTGGCTGAGCAGGTGAGTTAAGCTTAGAAGCAGACATGATGACCACCTCAGGCCCATGCCACTGTGGGCTGGTCCCCCAGGATGGCCCGTTAAAACCCGGCCTCCCTGTGCTCTTCTGAAAGAAGATGCCCCTGGCCAAGCCTCTAGGACTGGGGCGCACAAGGATGGGAAATTTTCCTCACTGGTAGGGGTTTCCCTCTCTGTGGTAAAAGCCAACAGAGGATAAAACTAGAGCATCTGGGTTTGGAGCTTACCTGGTTCTCTTTATTGTCACAGGGAGATATGGGAGGTGAAAAGAAAATCGGGAGAACAGATCCACCAGGACTTTGGGCATTTTCTTGATGAACTTTTTCCTTTGGCTTCAGTGAGAATATTTATCACTTACTTAACAGAAGGAAATGAGGTATCTAGTTTAAAAAACAAAAACCCCTGGCCGGGCGCAGTGGCTCACGCCTGTAATCCTAGCTCTCTGGGAGGCCGAGACGGGAGGATTGTTTGAGCTAAGGAGTTCGAAACCAGCCTGAGCAAGAGCGAGACCCCGTCTCTACTAAAAATAGAAAGAAATTAATTGGACAACTAAAAATATATAGAAAAATTAGCTGGGCCTGGTGGCGCATGCCTGTAGTCCCAGCTACTCGGGAGGCTGAGGCAGGAGGATCGCTTGAGCCCAGGAGTCTGAGGTTGCTGTGAGCTAGGCTGACGCCACGGCACTCACTCTAGCCCGGGGAACACGGTGAGACTCTGTCTCAAAAAAAAAAAAAAAAAAAAAAAAACACCCTTAGTGCCTCTCTTGTGCTTATCAAGGCCTCACTCACCGTGCCCTCAGACTACCCATTATCTCAGTCTGAGCTGGCCACCCAGAAGTGAATCCAGGCTACCATGAAGACTGTCCATTAGGGAAGCCCGATCACCGCCCCCTACGCAGCCTCTCTCCCAAAGAGATCATAAGCCGAGGGCATAACGGTCAGCAAAACCCCCAGATGTTTCTGCCCTTAAATAAGAGGACAGAGGAAGTGGTGTTTATACTTAGGAGAGAATTTGGAACTGTAAGAATTTTGGTCAGACAAAGCTATGGCTCTGGCGGATGGGTCATTTTGGGAAACAAAATGCAAGCATGGGAATAATTTACAAACAAAATGTGGGTATATTTGGCAGGTTTGAGGCAAGCAGAAAGGAGGGTTTGGGTACTCTATAAAAAAAACCAAATATCTGAAATTCAAAATTCTTCTGATAAGGCCACAATGAAGAGATTTCCAGCAGTGGGTGTTGCAGGATGCCGGCACCCAAATCGCCACAGGCTTGCAAGGTGATGTGCCGAGGTGAGGAGGCAGGTGCGGCGGGGCAGTGCCTTTCACAGGTCCATGTCTGGGCCTCCTGAGGATGTCTTCAGCGGCACTGAGTCAAATCCATCAGGAGTCCTCTGAAAGAGAGATGGTGACAGGAGCTGGCTGCTGCACAGGGGCAAGTTTGGGGGACAAAGGAGAGAAATGGAAAACAGGTGACAGAAGGAACCCTTATGGAATTCCCATTTTCAGTGGTTTTGTGGAGACACAGAAATGAGATACCCTCTATTTTTCTTGCTCCCTTCAGGGTCAGTCGGAGAATAAGAAAAATCTTAAAAATCCCCTGCTTTGCACCTTTTCTGAATTCTAGAAGTCCCAGATCAACTCGAGAGTCCCAGGGTGAACTGTCCTCCCATTGGTTAAAAAAAAAAAAAAAATCACAGTCTCAGGAGGCCACGGGAGTCACCCTAGCAGGTCAGCACAAAGGGAAGAAGATTCAGCAATCTAAACATCTAAGCGCCATCCTTTCTTCACCACCCCACCTATATTCTCCTCCCTCTTTCCACCCTCCCCACCCACACCTGTTAGTACGAACTGGTTCAGGGCAGTAGTCAGGTGTGGGCACTGGTAAAGTGGAGCTGCCAAGGGCTGTAGCCCTGGAGGAGTGGCTTTGATGCTCTCTGCTGGCCCCACGCCCAGGGACAGAGTTGTCTGTATTGCATTTAAGAGCTTCCCACTCACTCACCCACCCACACAGAGCCAACCCTCCCAGCTCAGAATTGCTCAGTGGTGAACAGCTTAGACTTAGCTATGATTCAGTCCCCAAAGGACCAGGCCCAGACACCTGGGACACAGCACCCTCCACTGGTCAAAGGAAAGCCCCACTTCTATCAGAAGTTGATCCTAGAAATCACCTCTTCCCCCTTCCAAAAAAAAAAAAAAGTAGGGGAGGATGATTCTTACAACATGGACGGTTCAGTACTCCATCTGGAAATTAAAAGTGCCAAACAGTTCCCCAACTGCAATGCATGTTGGAAGAGAAGGAGCTTGGTCAAGAGCAGCCTTGGGCCCCAGGGGAAAGGGTATCAGCATCAAAATACAGAAGACAGAAGGCAGGATTTTCAGATGGGAAAACAGAATAGTATGGGGAGTGGGGAGCGAAGCAGTGGTCCCTGAACAGTGCAGGACCACTCAGCGTCCTGGCGGCAGTGTCTCCTCCAGCCCTTCATGCTAACGTCAGTGCACTGGCCAGGCCCCTTACCTTGGAGGTAAATGATTTGATCTTCCCAAAGAGTGACTTCTTGCTGGTAAAGATGAGGTCATCTTCTACATCCTCGCCTTCCATGATGGCACAACTGTCAGCTGCTGGCAGGTCACAGTCCTTGAGGGTAGCATTCATCACCAGCTTGGAGTACTTGTACTCTAGTCTATGAAACAGGAGGAGGGGAGAGATAAGACACCGCAATGTGGGAAAAGGGGGAAGAGGGAGAGAGAGCGGGTTATAAACAGACGCTACTCCCATGCTGTGGGTAAGGAAACTGAAGCATAGCCAAGTGGTGTTAGGACTGGTGTAGAGAAGGAATCTTAGCTCCCACTTCAGTGATCTTTTCTCCTTAAGGCTAATTGTTTCTGCAATCTCAAAGCTTAATAGAAATATTGAAATCATAAAGTCATTATTTGCATTGTAAATAATAACAAATTAAGGATACTCTTTGCTTTTCCTCTGAGCATCTAATAACCATTTATAGACTGCCACATGGCACCATCCCTGTTCAGGAGTAAGGATAACCAAGGCATACACTGGATAAGTGGCTCAACAAGTCTCTGGCCAGAGTCACAGGGTCTGTGGCCAACTCCAGAGAAAAGCCCCATTAATTTATACTCTCAAATGTTCTCCCTGCTCAATAATCCAACCCCGTTCATCCCCAAATTCCAGTTCCCCACCATGTACTTTTGATTCTTTTTCCAGAAGTAGCAGGTCAAGACGGTGAGCAGGATGGCAGTACAGGTGCCCGCAGAGATGCCCACTTTCAGCCAGAAATCTATCGTTTTGCAGATGGTGACTCTCTGCTCAGGCAGAGAGATGCCACCGGAGCATAGCTTTGGCTCTCGCCACACGTAAGTAGTCTTCTGTTGGGGAGAAAAACAAGAAAGTCAGATTTCACATTCCCTTTTCTCCTGGGAGGTCCCGAATCAGAGGGAAACCTACCTGGATCCCAGCCACACAGCTGCTGACGATAGCGTGGTAGTCAGCCACTGAGCAGAGCGGGCAAGCGGCCACGCTCTCCCACAGGAAGTGGAAGTTGCAGCCATCACAGGTCCCGTCGGAGCACATGCTAGCAAAGCAGAAGGGAGGCCTGAGCTCCACTCGCTGGACCAGTGGGGGAGATCTGGTTGGAGGCCTGTTGTCTCATGGCTTGCCTGATGCGTCCTCTCCCTGCCCCGATCGTTAGCCCTACCAGGATCCTTCCAACTGGTCCTTAACACAGGCTTGATCTCTGATCTCCCCAATGATAAGAGGCCTTCCCAATTTCCACTGGGCTCCCCACCCTCTGCCCGTTTATGCTTTTGCTGACATCAGATGAGAGCTGATGTAAGGTGTCTGAGCTCTAGTGTGGCTGCCCCATCCATCCCTAAGGTTCCTGTCCTCCCAGGGACATGTGACATTTTGCAATCGCACTTTGATGCAGCATCCTGGGGGTGGGATTGGCGTTGAGGAATGAACTTCAAGTCACGTATATCTGTTATGTACTTTACTGTGATGGTTACAATGGCAAGAACAGCGATTTTACACTTGGACACCACTGCTGGGTCAAGATGCCCTGCTCTGCTCCCCATCTTCCCAATCAGTCTTTGCGTAGGAGCAGCATTTCCCAGACTGTCTGCCTCAAAGCACTAGTGCCTCATCAAGATGTTAGTTGGTGTTATGTGGGGAAAAAAGGGGGTGGTGGTGTCCTGTGGTCATATTAGTTTGGAAACTTTCAATTTAGTACACTCAGCTATTAAACTCAGAATTGGGTTCTTTAGTTGCAGATTCTTAGGAGCCCTAAACCTTTACCAATCCTGAAGTCCTAAGGTCTCATCGGTTTCTTCAGTCCTCAAAACAACTCCCTGAGGGAACTTATTATGATGCCCATTTTACAGATAAGGAAAAAAGAGGTCCAGAGAAGATAAGAAATACATCCATGGTAACATAGGTAGTAAACAGAGGAGCTGATTCTAAGCTGGCTCTGAGCCAGAGCCGCCGGCCCCCCTTGCCGCGCAGCTGCCACTATAATGGTCTGGGAACATGGGGGCAGCTTTGACTCTTCCTTCTGCCCCATTCCTGCCATCTGAAGATTGAGAATTTGAGGCCATGACTGTGCCCCTAAGAGCCCATTAAGGGATCTCAAACTCTTTTCCCTTTTGCTCTTTTTCAGTAATCTCTGGCTCTTGGGATAGAATGAGTCCAAAGAAGGGAGACTGTGGCCTTTGTTACATCCCTTCATAGGGCTTACCTTGGCAGCGACAGGCTTCCGGGGGCAGATTTCTGTGGACTACATCTGACACGGATGGTGGTTGATCTCCCAGAACTGCAGGATTGGGTCACATCATTGGACCTGCAGAGAAAGCCAGCCCCCATGGGGGAACAGATCAATCCTTCATGTCATGGAACGATTCCACCAACATGGAACGATTCCCTTGCTGGGGAAGTCAGGACTTGGGCTCTAGCCTGACACACAGGGAATGCACAGGCCTTGGTTTATACATGGAGGGTGGGGATCAGGAAGATCTAGCCAAGGAGGAAACACAATGGTCTAGAAAGGCACAGCATACACTGGAGGCTCCTTAGGCTGGAAGGGAAGTCCACTGCAGATCATCCAGTATCTCTCTCTTCCTCCAGGGCAGACCTGCCCCCAAGAAGCTGGGCTCGGGGAACTCCCAGCCCTTAGCTATCATGACTAGGCAGATCTGCTAGACCTCAGACATGTCCTGGCTTTATAAGCAGCAGGTGGCTAGAGAGGGAGGGGCGTAGCAAAGCTGTGGAGGAGTCCTAGGTTTCACTTGCATTAGCCTGGCCTCTCATCTTCACCTATAAAAGAAGATCACGTCCGGTATTCCCAAGGACTCCGGGTGGAAAAGTTCAGCTGGGGAGGTGATTCCATCCAGCGTCATATCTGTTGTCACCCCTGCCAAATTAGAGCTCCTAATTAGTTCTTAGCTAGCAACTGCTTCAATTCTTTCAATACCTTTCAACATCCAACCTCACTTCATCTCATCACATCCCTGAGTGGCTCATGAAAAGATAAACAAAGGTTTGTCCGAGGCCCCAGGGGACGTCCCCACAGGACGGAATGGAAAGCAGGGGTCAGAAGGTTGGGCCCCTCACAGGATGCCTTTCACCCCCAGCGTGGCGGCCTTGCTGTCTTGTGCACACACACACTCACGCGAACAAGGCTGGAGCAGCTGGGCTACTCACCGACTAGTCGGTCAGCCAGGCTGACAGGCTGCGAGGATACCCCAGCCTTGTAGCCTGTCACCTCTGGGGGGATGATGACCGCCTGGCAGACGTAGGCTGAGATGGATTTGGAGAACCCTGACTCACCCTCAGGAATCCGGAGGTCAGTGACATTGTCGGCGCACACGGACATTTTCTTACCCTGGTGGCGGGAGGGGTGTGGGATGTGAGAAAACAGAAGTGAGAAGCGAATAGTCACAGAGGAATTCCCAGAAAGGAACAGGGAAAGATTTTTTTTCACATCTAAAAATTTCAGCCTTCCAACAGTATGTTGCAGTGGAATGATTCATCCAAATCTAACGACAAGACAGATTTAAATGTTTTTAAAAAGCCAAAAGTGAGGCCTAGATGCCCCAGTTTTTGGAACTCTGGCCCAGGGTCCCAGTTTTTTTGTTTCCTTGGAGTTTGTTTCACCTAAGAGCCCTACACAAGTAAGCCAGGTCGTGATCGGTAGCAACTGATTTAGACGTCGAACCTACCAGCCTACCAGTTAAGGGTACTTCCTTATCCTAATCAGTTTCCTAGACAGAAACCGAAATATATATCCGATCCCAGAAACCAGTGAAAATTTTTTTGAGGCGGGATCTTACTACGTTGCCCACGCTGTTCTCAAACTCCTGGCCTCAAGTGATCCTCCCATCTCAGCCTTCTGAGTAGCTGGGACTACAGGCATGAGCCACCATGCTCAGCAGAAACCAGTGAAATTTATTTGTACATCTGGCCTAGTTCATATCCCTTCTGTTTCTGCCTTGATGCTGTGATTCTACCATGTTTGTCTCAGAAGCACCTTCCAAAGACTCCCAAGGATTAAAAAAGGCCCCATGAGCAGCCCCCTCCCTGCCTTGAGGTAGGACATCTAAGGGCAAAAAGATCCTATTCCAGTTTTTAAAAAACATATATCAAGAGAAGGAAGTTTGCTTTTCCTCCAGTCTTGAACCCTCACAGTGTAGAAATCCGGAAGGCAGTGGGAATTGAGACTTGAGCTTTTAAAATAGAGGAAATATCGAGATGTTGTTCCTTCAAGAATGTTAAATTTATAGAATATCAATATTTAACTTGTTTGCTAATATAAAATCATTTAGTCAATATTTTAAATTTAAGTGAACTAAGTATTTAGAACATAAGATTTTCAATGTTCTAAATTTTATTACAAATGGAGCTAAATCTCAGCTTTTTTTTTTGAGAGAAAGTCTCATTCTGTTGCCTGGACTAGAGTGCCGTGGCATCATCCTAGCTCACAGCAACCTCAAACTCCTGGGCTCAAGCAATCCTCCTGCCTCAGCCTCCCGAGTAGCTGGGACTACAGGCATGCGCCACCATGCCCAGTTAATTTTTTCTCTATATATTTTTAGTTGTCCAGATAATTTCTTTCTATTTTTTTTAGTAGA
>CAUYSK010083684.1:0-27450 GCA_963575035.1 Avahi laniger | reverse complement strand
TTTGTCGTTATATCTTTGACTTTTTTGGTGCTTCATTTTTCCTTGCAGAAAGATTTAATTTTTATATAGACAAGTATAAATCTTTTTTGTTTTGGATTTTTGAATTTTGTTTCTTGATTAGAAAGGTCCTTCTCAATATTTTAAGATATAAGAAAGTATCCCACATTTTCTTCTAATACTCTTATGATTTTTTTTAATGAAAAAATTAAACAATACAGAAAAGTTCAGAAAATGTTAAATACCCATGAAACTGCCATCTGAATGAACAACTTTTTATGAAAATTTAAAATTTCTATTGTTCAATCTTTGTTCTGTATGGTATCAATTTTGATGTAAGAACTGAGCATGGGATCCAACTTTATTTTTCCCATTCAGTTAGCCGGTTCTTAAAATGCCATTTAGTAACTAATCCATCATTTTCCTTTCCTTTGAAATGCTGGGTTGAGGTTATTAACCTTTAGTTATAGATTGCAGATATTGTCTACCCATCTGTCTTTTAACTTTGTTTATAACATTTTCACCCTGTAGAAGTCAAGTCTGGAGTTCTTTTAATGCATTCCATGTGACACCCCTTTTAAAAGTGGATGAACTTTGCTTTATAGACCAAGTGTCCTGGTCCTTCATCCAAAGATGATGACTGGGCTGAATGTAGAAGCTAGGTGCTCTCACTCCCAGGTGGTGTTATTTTAACTGCATTTCTGACTTGTAGTCTAAAATCAGTAACTTGGCACTTGGGAATGAACTCACTGAATCTGGACTTCATGGGCCAGGAAGCATTTGGATTGAGACGGGAGGAGGCTCTTTTCAGGAATGGCCCTAATCCTCACTCCTGGGGATCTCACAGAGACCCTCTGTGATTTTGAGAGCCAGAGTAAGCAGATGGATGTGTCCGTATCTTTCAAGTCTGTTTTTTTTTTTTCCTCTCAGAAAACAACATGGAAGCCAAATTCCTGGGAAATGCACCCTGTGGGCACTACAAGTTCAAGTTCCCCCAGGCAATGCGGACAGAGAGTAACCTCGGGGCCAAAGTATTCTTCTTCAAGGCACTACTACTAACTGGAGACTTTTCCCAGGCTGGGAAGAAGGGCCATCATGTGTGGGTCAGTAAGGAGGAGCTGGGTGACTATTTGAAACCAAAATACCTGGCCCAGGTTAGGAGATTTCTTTTGGACCTCTGATGGACTGAGCTGCCTGCGGACGATGCTCAGACAAGTCTGCGATTAGGGCCTCAAGGACATGGGTGATTGCCCCACGTTTGCAGGTAATACCAAGCAGCAGACTAAATTCTGAGAAATAAATGAGTCCTTTGTTGTGTTGGTCTCAGCTGATTTGCCCCAATGAAGAGAGAGCCATCTCTTAGGGTGCCTTTCCATTTTTCTTCCAATGTGATAATTGAATACGGTATTGTAGTGAATCAACTGACTTGGCCCAGGAATTAAAAACAGAGGGAATGAATCAACCTAAAAACCTTGAGCTCTGTGAAAGGTTCCTGGCCCATGAGAAAAACCTAGTTCTATGTAGTTTCTTAGCCATTTTCCATTTTTTTTTTCCTTCTCTTTCCACTTGATATAAAAGTGTTTTTAATCTAGCCTAGGAAATAATCCCTCCCTCCTTCCCTTCCCTCCTAAAAGCACTTTGTGTTTAAAAATAATTGAATCATATCTTACCTGTTTTGAAACAGTACTAGAGGGTTTGTGGCCAGGTTGTGACTTGTGCCATACTCTACATCCCTGGTGGTGCTGAGCTCTTGTCTCTGGGTTGCAGCTCTTCGCTCTTCAGTGTGTCACTTGGTTTACTGTTGGTCCCCAGTGCCTGGCACATACAAGGCACTTGTTTTGCTAAGTGAGCAGAAGAGAGTGAGGAACTCAGGCATGCCCCCGTGCCTGGAATAGTGGTTTCAGCAATAAGTCTGCAGTCCTGGGTCCATCCGACACTTCTTGGTTTCTCTCACACAGCCTTCTGGGTTAAACAGACCAGCCTGTATGATGTGAACTTGCGAAATGGGGTTTCTGTTTCTGCGTTAGATGTAGCCTCATGTTCTTGCCCAGGGTCAGGGAAATTGCTCTCTGTGATCAAAACTGAAATGCCCGTGCTGACATTTCTCTCCTTGCCCTTTTCCCCGTGTGTGTTCTCTTTCCCTTGTCACCGAAGGGAGCCGTCCCCTAGCTTAGGCTTGCTGATCGTGAGCAGCAGCAGCCCCATTGGAGTGCAGCCTGGGTGCAGCTGTGGGACCAGGATGCACTTTCCCTTTCTGGGTTTTTGAGTAAGTTTTGTGTGTGAGCTATATTGCATGTTTTTGGTTTCCTGGGCCCCTCTAACTGAGAGAGGAAGGAATCGCCAGGGTGAAGTGGTGACTGTTTTCATGACCTTGCAGTAAGGTGGTCTGCGTGTTACAACATTGTTTCTTTGGTGAGAAATAGCATATATGCAACTAGTAAATAGAGAAATACTGTCAGGATGAACCAAAATTATGTTAGATTTTCCTGTGAGATTTTCCTCAGAACATCAGTATTTTGAAATGATCAGGGACAAGATTGAATAACTTAAGAAGAAAAGCTGAAAATTTTATAGAAGTGCCTTCCTTACTGCAAGTAGGGCTGGGTTAGTAGCTTCAAGAATCGCTGTTAGTCTTTCCACCACGTCCAGCCATCTGGGGAAACTGAGTAGAAGGGAAGAAGCTGTGGCAACGCCCTGCCCCTCTTTGTTTTAAAAAAACTGAGGAAGAAGGCCCCGTCCTGGATCACATTTTTACTTTTGATGGAACTCATCTCTGCGGCCTCCACCTCAGGAAGCAGCGTGAGCCCAGGAGTGAAGGCTGCCAGGGCCTGGCGTACGCGGTGGTGAGGGTTTAACTGCGGCAGCAGCGTCGCTAGGTGTCTGTTTCGTTGTTGCTCTGGCCACGGAATTCCATAGGTTTTGAGTGGTCTGTCCCAACCCCCTTTTCTGATATTTCGGAGAATGATAATTCAGGATGCAGTATTTTTAGCATGATAGTAGAAATGACTGTAGTTGCCGAGTGCCAGCTTGAATCTTCCACTGGCTGCCAAACACGACCAAAAAATTGTTTCTAGTGTATCCTTTGGGGGATGATCGCCAGGGAACAAAGTACGAGGTGATGTTCTCAGCGTGGGAGGAGAGAGTAATGTGTAATCTGTGTGGTGCTGTGGGGATTAGGAGTTACAGTTTGAGGTGTGTTTGTGCAGCCTAAGAAGAAAAATGCCTGCGTGTGTGTGTGTGTGTGTGTGTAACGTTTAAAACACCACCCAGCTCCCTACAAAGACCCGCCAGAGGTTTAGGTACCACCTTCCCCACCCTTGGTCCTTGCTTTCCCAAAGGATTTCCAGTCTCTCCTGGTTTTCATCTTTGCTGGTACTATGGAGAAAATACTGCCCTGCTTATAAACTTGTTTTCCTGGTAACGTATCCTCAAGGATTACCTCCTGGTGGGCCATTTCTGCACCTTAGATGTGCTTCTACACTTAGCACTTCATGAGGTAATTAGTTGTTAATTTGGCTCCTATACCTAACTGAACTTCATATGTATGTGAGTCAGCTCTTTTCCCCGTGAACACTGAACTTGAAGTCAGAAAACCTGGGTTTGAGTTTGTTTTATGACCTCAGTTAAGTTACGACTACCATCCCTATTAATGACAGTGGAGTGACTGCTGGGTGCTAGGAATGGTGCAAAGGCTCTTACCTACAAGGCACATTTTTATTCAAACCAGCAGGGCAGGTATCATTATCCCTGCCCCTCCCCACCACCTTTTTTTTTTTTTTAAACAGACAGGGTCTTACTCTGTTGCCCAGGCTGAAATGCAGTGACTTGGTCATGGCTCATTGCAATCTCGAACTTCTGGCCTCAAGGGATCCTCCAACCTCAGCCTCCCAAGTAGCTGGGACTACAGTTATGCACCACCATGTCCAGCTAAATTTAAATTTTATTTTGTAGAGATGGGGTCTTGCTATGTTGCCCAGGCTAGTCTTGAACTCCTGACCTCAAGGGATCCTCCCACCTCAGCCTCCCCAGTAGCTGGGATTACAGGCAGGAGCTACTACGCCCAGCTCATTGTCTGTATTTTATAGATGGGAAGATAGACTCAAAGAAGTTAGTCAACTTGCTAGAGTTACTTGCTGGTTCAGAATTCAAACCCGGACCTGTGTACAAAGCTAGTCCTTAACCTTTGTTAACTTTACCTTTCTCATCTGTAAAATGAAGATGATACTACCTCTCAGGTAATGTGATAATTTATGTGAAAGTACTTAGCACCGTGCATCACTTGTTATGAACACTCAGTAAATGTTTCCCTCCTTCCAACATATTCAGGCTCCCGAACTCTGCTCCTGAATTTAGCTGTGTCATCTTTAGCTTTTACAACTCCCATTCTCACCTTTTCTAGGTTATATATTGTGGCAACCAAGCATTTCTGACCTATTTGGAAAGGGACTTGAGTAATTTGGACATTAATGGATTCCATCAGCTGATCTCAAAATGGGTGTGTGGCAGGTTAGTCCCACAACTACATCCCGCTGGTTGGGCATGTTAGCCCTGTCCCACCCTGGGCCAGGAAATCCAGAGCCGTTGTTAGGCACAGGCTTCTGGGGCACTGAAAACAGAATAGGCTTGCTGACCCATTCTATTACCCCAGCAGGGGAAGAAGGTGTGCAGCTGAAAGGTCAGCAACCCAATTATGGAAAGCTCACAGATCTCCAAGCTGCAGGCACACACAGCAAGATAAAGCCTGTTCGCCTGAAATCTCAGAGCAGCCTCAGCCCCCGCCCCTCTGCTTTAATTTCTAGAAGCCCATCGAGTCTGGATTATGGCCAGTCTCTTTAGACTACTGGTCACCTTTCACCTGTCTTGAAATTCAATGTTTGAGGGAGGAGGTTTGGAAAAAAGTGCTCATCCCCCTAGAACAGGTGCTGCTAAAGGCTCAAGGATCGGTCCAGACAGCTGAATCACTGCTGCAGCTGAGGGGCTGGAGCTGGGACGTCCCCCATGAGCAGGGGATGGGCATGGCCAGGGAGGGCATTATCAGCCCAGAGCAAGGAACAGGTGCACACACACCCCAGCTAGCCTACCCTAAGCCACTCTGAAGTGGGCCGGCAAAGCCAGCACAAGGCTTTGTTCAGAGGCTTTGGCAGTACAGACGCACCATCGATTGCTGAAGTATCAGACACTCAGGCCCCAAGTAGCCACTGAGTGGCTGAGGAAGGGGCCGAGGTTGGGGGAGAGAGACACCCAGGTTCTCCTTTGGCTCAGCAGGGGAAAATTGTCCTAATATAGTCAGATGAGGACCCCCATGACCAGGGCCTTTGGGGCTGATAGACGAAGTTGAGAACACCCTGGGACTAGGGGGTTTGGGAGGACATTTCCAGGTCAGAAGCCTTGGGGTAGGTCGGACTTAGAAGGAGAGAGGACACCCCCAGACTAAGAAGCCAGATGGGGCCGAGGGGGCAAGGCAGGGTTTTGACTGCTGGGTTGGGCTCATACGCATGTGTACCACCAGGTGGCAGAATTTGCCTGGCATCCACCTTGTTCTGGAAGTAGAGGGGCTGTCCCTGGAAACCTTCACTGCACCTGGCCTTAGGCTGCTGCCCTTAAAGAAGCGTCCTACCTCAGGCTGAGCAGAATCCTGTGTCCTCTGGGGTTAAGGGGTAGCTGGAAGCTGCCATGCAGCCAGTCAGGACAGATGTGGGGCACGGTGGCCATCTCTGCCTCCATGTATCAGATCCAGGAAGTGCCACAGCTAGATGTGTCCTCAGGAGGGGAAGGGGACCCACACTCCCATGCATTGGGGCTACTTCATATAGCCTTGTGATAGGCCTGTCTGTCCACATAATCTGCCTCACCTAATTCTTATGGCAGCCCTGCGTGGCAATTTTAATCTTGCCACTTTTAGATCAGCAGACAACTGTGGGGAGGTGAAGAATCCGTGAAGGTCTCGTAGTCAGTGTGTGGTGGAGCCAGGATACGAACCCAGAGCTTCGCATTCTGGAGCCTCACATTGTCCCATGCTGCCTGGACACCCACATTGATATGAGAATTCCTGAACTAGTTATCGAGGGGCAAACTACTGCAGGCCCAGCTACCCCTGGAAAGGCCCGTGCTGGGGCGATTTGCAAGACTATGGAGGGGATTGGAGTAGAGAACAACCAGGCTGAAGGGATCGAAGTTACTGAGCCTGGAGACCGGAGTGACGAGAGTCATGGTCATGGTCGGAGTGTGTGTGTTACTCACCCAGGGGTGTCGATGAGTCATCTTTGTCTGGATGAGAGGAATGAAGCTTAAAACTGCAGCAGTAGGAATTTTGAGAAGTTACACATGGGAAGAGTTCCTTGACATTTAGGATTATTAAATATTAAAGCGAATTCTTATTTTTTTGGAAGAGAATTTTTGAAGATGCTACTTTTTAATACAAAAACCAGCATTTAAAGCACAGTTTGGGAAAGCTAACTGGTAACCGTGAGTGGCAGTCTCCATAAGTAATAAAAATAAGAACGAATGTCATTAAAAATAAGGTCAGTTCTAAATAGTCCACTGGATTAGTCTTTCAGGTTCTTTGTCAATTACCTCAACACATTTTCTCAAAGACAGTAAATCCTCATGACAAGGAAAAACCTCAAATAAAGTGAATTGTTGAAACATTCTAGTTGCCCTGCAACAAATACTTGTGGGGGAGGCTGTTTTCCAGTCAAGCACTGTGGGTAAAAGGGTGTTGAGACTACTCCTGGCCGACGTCCTCATGATGGTTTAGTGCTGAGGGTAGGGCGGAAACAGCCCCATCGACAAGCCAGGGGGCAGGTGCTGGGCACCCATCCACCGGGGGCCCAGGGCAGGCCTCCCACACGGTCATGAGCAAGCTGAGATCTGAAGAATAGGAGGAGGGAGCCAGGGGGAAAGGAAGGAGATTCTGTGGGGCTGCAGGACAGAGCACGTGGGAATTATTTTAACTGTCCAGGACAGTTTTAAGAGTGGTTTTGTCTGAGGGCATGAGAATGAGTCGCATGATCTCTTGGGTGAAGTCACATCTTACCTGGGAGCTGGATTCTAAAGCGAGTGTATAAGTCACAAACCACGTGTCAAAGTGTCAAAGCTACCACGGAAATATCCCTTAAAAAGGTATCACGTTGGTGACTGACCCAGGTCTCTTGGGAAATCCAGCATGATTTCCTCCAGTGATGGAACCGATCATGGCTTATTTGGTTGAGCAGATTAGCCAGTTGGCTTGTGCTCAGGGGCCATGACGTATAAAATACCAAGATTCTTGGGCCTGTCCCAAAGGGGCAGTCGAGTGCAGGTCTGTGCCCCCACTTCCCACGAAGGCCTGAATTGGGGCAGCTGGAGAGGAAATGAAGAGGATTGTGAATGTACCAGGTGACATGTAACGCTCACACAAAGGCAGACACTGAGGATCCAAGATGGCATCATCTCAGTCATCTCGGACCCCCTCCAGAGCAGGAGCTCATGGGAGGGAATAGTGAATGAGAATGCCTGTGCTGTCTGCAGTATTATTGTCTCACCTTTGTAAGTTCAAGTATAATAGTCTGAATTCATGAAAGTCAAATGTGCACAAAATGTGATTCTACAGATCCTACAATATTCTTTTGGTTCCCAGTTGTTTTATCGCTCCCTGCACGGTCTCGTCTAAACAGCTAATTTTCAAGCAGTGAAGCCTGTGTTTTAATCCACGTACCCGAAGGAAGCTTACTTAGCCTCAAAGGTGACACATTAGCATTTTTTTTTAAAGGAGAGAGATTTGGGTTTTGGAGAAGTTCTTAAGCCAATGATGGTAGTGATTAAGTGATTAAGTTGGGTCATTCTAGCCTCAGCCAATAAGGATATGTGGTCTGAGTAATGATTGTCGTCGACTTCTTGTCTGGCATGTAGAAGGATTCTGAAAGCAAGTCCAAAAACTCAGTGGGCTGTGGCTGCGTCAATAAAATAAGAACTTAACTTTTAAGGCGACTACTTTGAAGCAGGTGACATTCATTTGGATGAAAAAGCATGTTTGTTAAAACAAATTTTATGTTTCTTGTATATATTAATACAACTTTATCTGAAAACCATCCTTTTAGCCATTTTGTGTGCATGTGTGAGCATGAAAAGTTTAGCATACAGATCTTTGCTGTCGTCAGTGAAGACACATGGCCACATTTTTGCCACGTATAGAGGGAGCATTTCTGTGCACTCTATTCTTCAATCCCCACTCCTTCTCATCAGTCTCTCACACACCTCTCTCCCCTCTCTTTCTCTGCCTCCTCCTCTCTCCCCCATCTCTGCCTCTCTCCCTCTCCCCTACTCTCTCTCCCTCCCTCTCTCTCACATACACACACATGCACACAGAGCTTTGCATGAATATCACATCACGCAGCTCTGAACATTCCCATCACAAACAACTTGAACATTCGTAGCACACACACACCGTGAGCTTTAAATATTCTCATCACACATACACATAGCCTTGAATCTTCACATCACACACAAGCCCTATGGTGTTTGTCCCTCTTACACACAGGCACAAATTCTTGGTATCCATGTGATACATGTATACTCTGGAGCGGTCACACCAAACACACACATGCATACTTTGCAAGCACACCTTTGAAGCCGACATGACAATACACATGCACATTCTTGAGCAACATCACATGTAGACTCCAGAATATTCGCCTCGCCCTGTTTAGGTCATTTGCCTGTTGCTCTCAGATCTGGTCCCTAGCTTTCCCCTGCTGAGCTTTGTAGAGCACACGTGTGTGTGCGCATGTGCATGCGTGTAGGGGTGCTAGCCATTGCAGATTACATTTCTCAGACTTCCTTGTCAGCCAGCTGGATTTGGCCAGCAAGAGGTACAGAGAGATTGAAGGGGGGAGAAGTCAGGTATTTTTCCTCATTCTTTGCTTGGGTGGCAATCCCAGAGTCACCCCTGTGGTCCCAGTGCCACTGCCAGCTTTCTTCATGATTCACGTTCCTGCAGGGTGTTCAAGGCTTCTGGGAGCCCTGCCTCATTCCCGTGTCCCCCCTGCCCTAGGGGTGGTGGCAGCTTCTACTCTTGCTAACCTGTGGGTTGCCTCACCACCCTCTGTTTTTGTTTTTCAGTCTTTCTAACACCTTTGTAACTAGTTCCTTGTGTTAAATTCCCTCTTCTGAACTATGAGGCATGGGTGACTTTTTCCTAACTGGACCTTGACTGATGCTCAGCTAACACCCACGTCTCACCTGAGAATATTCTCATCCCTGACCTACAGCCTTTCCTTGGACTGTGGTCACATCTTTGTAGGCTCAAATCCTGGCACAGAGTTTTCAGCATCTGTCGGATGAATGAGTGGCAAGCCCTCCCCCCACACCCCGCTGGTCAAGGATTTTTCTGGGATAGAGCTTGTTGCATCCCTAAATCCTTGAACTGCATGGTCCAGGGGCATCTTCAGCCCTCTCCAGATGGATTACAAATGACAACAGTGACGGCGCTGGTCAGCCCGGGCAGAGCCATTTGGGGAGTGGAGGACGAACAGTCCTCAGCTGAGTCAGGCCTTGGAAACCTAAGGGGGCGTCACGCGTGGCCAGGCAGGTCTTGGTGTGGCTGCAGAAGCAAGGGGACTATCACTACCTGGGGTAAACAGGAAAGAATGAGGTTGTTTCTCTCTCCCTAAAGATTTAGGCGCACTTAGGATCTGAGTACAGGTCCCCAAATCTCAATTTCTAACTCTGAAACTGACTTGAGCAAGCCACTCTTTGCTTCAGCATCCTTGCTTATAGAATTATGAGGTACTCTTACCGATCACTTATTTCTGTTTGATCTTGAACAAGTTACCCAGCCCCGTGTGGGCCTTGGTTTCCTCCCTGGCAACATAAGAAAGCTGGATTCGAAATCCTGATGGGGGCTGCCATGGGCTGATAGAGGTTGGTGATCAGGGCGGGTCCCGGGCAGTACATGTGGTGTCCACAGGGCGGCGCCACACACAAATGTATGCACAGCCCAGACACTGCAGGTCAAAGCTGCGCTGCCAGTGGGAAAGCCCACGGTCCCCCTGCCCCAAAGCCTTCTGGCACGTGAGTACCACCGAGTGGCCATCTGCTTATTACAAATTGAGTTAAGGCATTGAAGGCCACTGCAAACAGGCAGCTATATTAGGGGCCAGAAGTCACCAGGCAAGTCATTAACGCATTCGAATGAGCTAATAGGATTAAGCAGAATCATGAAGAGAGTGTGGGAATTCAGAAGAGGTAAAATTTGAAAGGGTAGACAGAGCCAGGAAAAAAAGTGATATCACTAACATCCAAGCATTTTGCCATGTATTTGATTAAATTTAACATAGTTTTACTTTGAGCAGGCTGATGTGCTAGATTCTCCCTGTAGTCCAATGTCCTAATTTTTGTGCCTCACAGGATGCCTGGGGAAAGCAGGGTCACGTAAGTATTCATGATTTGACAGACAAGGGGAGCGTCGAGCTGGGGAAGTGACGTGCAGGACCCCGTCCCACTCCTAGGCAGTGGCAGAGCTGGGACTTAAATCCAGTCCTCGTGAGCTACGCCACCAGGGTCATGGAGGGATACCCTTGGGTACCGGAGACAGTCAGCGAGGTGGGGCGCCCACCTCAGGGTGGCCTTGGGTGATCCTGTCTGGCCAGCAGCTCCTGAAGACAGGGAGGCAGTGCTGGCCTTGGGCTCACATGTGGCCATTGGTGAAGCACGGTGGGCTCTCTAAATCACCTGCTTTCACCTTCTCTCTTTGCATTTGGGGTAAGGAGGCCCAGAGAGGGAGGGTCACTTGCCTTAGACCTCACACAGAGTTGAGGCAAAGGTGAGAGACTCCGGGAGTCCTGACTCCCTACCTGGGCTTTTGCCCAGACACCATGTGCGGTCTGTCTGGCCCCAGCATGAGATCCCTGGTGTCTGCTGGGAGCCTGGGGGCTTGGGGGCCTTCCCCACCCTGCCCCCACCCTTAAATACCAGGCTCCTCAGGAGCCAGCACTGCCCGGGTGACAGCATCTCCTCAGCCTCTTGGCAGAGCTCCTTGGCCCTCGGAAGCCCCGTCCAGTGGAGCAGGGATTACCCAGCACACCGGGCCTGCGGAGGCGGGAAGAACCGTGCTCTTTGCTCTGCACAGCTTTCCCCGGGATTACCAGATAATGCATGTGAAGAAACATTAGCTCATCCAAGTTTATGGATTATGTGGAATCAAGTTGTAGTAATCTCCCCAGCCATCTGGTCCCGGTGCCGCTAGCCAGGACCTCCCAGAGGCTGCGCAGGCCCCTGTGCAGGGCTGCGGCCAGGGCTGGATGTACTCGTGATGCCTGGAGCCAGGCCAGCACTTTCCAAGGGGCCTGGAAGGCCCCCAGTATCTGAGGGAAGAGGGCAGGGCAGGGCAGCTAGAGCAGGGATGCGGAAAACCATTCATTACCAATAATACTGCATGTGGATGGTCCACCTGTTTTTGTAATGAAAACTTAACCTTGCATTTTAGGAGGCATCATTAGGCACATTTCTGGGTTTGGGGTGGGGGGCGGATTTTTCTCACTATTAGATGAACATATCTGCATCCTCTTGAAGAATGAGGTGTGGACAACGGGGTGTATTTCCCAAGCTCTGGGCCTTCCCTGCCAATGAGGAAGGGGAAGTCACATTTTCTGTAGCTGGTAATTTGGGCTCTGCATTCATGGCTGCCAGAGTGTCCACAGCACATTGGAGCTTTTGAAGGGGAAAGAGGAGAAGAGGGACAGTGTCAGGTAGGGGTGAAGCAAGTGCCTTCTGGTTCCAGCCTGCCAGATTTGAACTCAGCTTTGCTGCTTAGTAGCTATGTGACCTTGGGCAAGTCAATTGACCTTTCTGTAGCTCAGTTCTTCATCTGTGAAATGGGGATACTAATAGGAGATACCTTGTGGGGTTGCTGTGAGGATTAAATAAGTGTACAGATTTAAAGCCCTTGGAAGATTGCCTGTCACCAAGGTCCCTGAGTCCAGAGACTATCCTGAGTGCGAGTGGGGTTGTAGTTGATATTTAGTCCTTACCAGCAGTGTGCTGGGAAACGGGAGGTGTGTGGGGTGGTAGTGGTGGTGGTGGCGGCGGCGGTGGTGGTGCTGTTTCGTAGCACTTGCCAATTTCTATGGTGTAAATACTCTCACCATGGCTGAATTTGAGCCACCACTGTGGTGGCACTAAATGCAGAATTGGGAAGAGGTACACATGGTTGGCTCAGAGCTCTGGCCCAGTACCCACTGGTATGATGAGGCTGCTTAATCAATATTAAAAATGCTCATTCTGGTTGGTAAATAGCCACTGCCTCAGGAGTCCTCCTCCTACTCTGTTGGCCCCTAGCCCGGCCCCAGTGATCTTCCCAGACGTCCCACTGACCATTCACTGGAAGGCTAAGAAAAACCCTGCTCCATGATTTGACCGGTACCAGTCCTGATCAGTCAAGGCTGTGCCAGACCAGTAGATAAACTGAGTGTCACAGGTCTGCAGCCCAAATGGTGCCAGGTCAGAAAGCTGAGCGGTCCTGGCTTTTGGGTGTGATGCCCAAACTACTCCTGTCGGCTACTTTGTGAGACTCCCTCCCTGTATGGTCCCCCAGCCAGCTGGAAGCCTTGTATCTGGATGCTGAACTAAGGCAAAGGGTTAAAATAGAGTCTGCACATGACTTGCTTAAATGATTAAAATGTGTGATCAATATGACCTCCTTCACCAGCTGGGAATCCAAATGCCATCACGTTTCTTTTATTTTTCCAATTAATTGCTTGAGCAGTTTTTATTATTCAGAAGCTCAGGATCTCTGTTTTGAGGCCTCCTGCCCCATTGGATTGTTGTTGGCTTAGTACGAAGGAAGTGGACCTATTTCCAAATGCCAGGCAGAAAACAACAAGAGTCTGATAGCCTGTTAGCTGGTGGTCTGAGTTGGTGGCTGCTGTGGTACCCTCGCAGGACTTCCAGCCTGACTAACGTGCCAATGTGGTTGGGTCTGGGCAGCGTAGAGCCAGGCAGGCAGCAGAAATGGGTGTGACGGGTTGGAGGTAAACAACAGAGAGTGGTGAGGTCTGTGGTAAAGTGGCACATACATTCCCCCAGCCAACTGTGGCCATGTGAGAGTGTGTTGCCTGAGTTTCTTATGTTTTCAAAAGAAACCAAATGTATTTGCATACAATAAAACACATAAAGCTTAATGAATTTTTACATATGCCTACATTTTAAAAATGCTCATCCTGGTTGGTAAATAGCCACCATCTATATAAAGATATGGAACATTTCCGCCATCCAAAAATTTCCCATGTTCCTTCCCAGTGGGTAGCCACTCCGCCCCCTACCAAAAATGACCACTGACTTCTATAGCCATAAATTAGCTTTGCTTGATCTTGAACTTCCTATGAATAAAATCTTAAAATCTGTATTCTTTTGTATCTGTCTTCTTTTGTTCAATATAATACTTTTGAGATTCATCCATGTTGCATGTATTAACACTTCATTCCTTTTTATTGCTGAGTAGTACAAAATACCACCATTTGTTTACCCGTGCTCTCATTAAAGAATATTTGGATTGTTTTCACTTTTTGGCTATTGTGAATAAAGATGCTAAGGACCTTAGTGACAAGTCCTTTTTGTGGACATAGGCACTCATTTCTCTTGGATACAAATACATGAGTGGTATTGCTGGGCCATAAGATAGGCAATTTTGTTAGAAACTTGACAGTTTTCCATAAAGGTTGTGTCAGTTTACACTCTGACTAGCAATGTGTGAGAGGTCTAGCAGGAATACAGTGGTACTTCATTGTGGTTTTAACTTGCATTTCCCTGATTGAAAATGATGAGCATCTTTACATATATTTATTGGCCATTCAGTATCTTCTTTTATAAAATTCCTTTTTAATTCCTTGTCCTCCTTTTTCCTTGTTAATTGAGGTATCTTATTATTATTTTATATTTTATAGCTCTGTAGTATATGTTTTATTTAGGCTATATTTTATTAGTTATTTCTGTTTTAACTCAATGTGGTCAGGGAACATATTCTGTATGATTTTAGACCTTTGATATTTATTAAGAGTTGCTTTAATAGTCCCAGTATATGGACTATTTTGGTGACTGTTCCATGCGAATTTAGCAAAAATTATGTTATGTACTTTTTCTTTTTTTTTTTTGAGACAGAGTCTCACTCTGTTGTCTGGGCTAGAGTGCCATGGCTTCAGCCTAGCTCACAGCAACCTCAAACTCCTGGGCTCAAACAATCCTCCTGCCTCAGCCTCTTGAGTAGCTGGGACTACAGGCATGCGCCACTGTGCCGGGTTAATTTATATATATATATATATATATATATATATATTTAGTTGTCCAGATAATTTCTTTCTATTTTTAGACAGGGTCTCGCTCTTGCTCAGGCTGGTCTCGAACTCCTGACCTTGAGCGATCCACCCGCCTCGGCCTCCCAGAGTGCTAGGATTACAGGCATGAGCCACCACGCCTGGCCTATTCTGTACTTTTTGAATATTTTATTCTATGTATATCAATTAGGTCAAGGTAGTTGACAGTGTTGTTGAAATCTTCTGTATAGTTCTTGATTTTTTGATTAATCGTTCTAGCCATTCCTGAGAGGGTGTGTTAAAATCTTCAGCTATGATTGTGGATTTGTATTTCTCCCTTATGCTGGTTTTTTGCTTCATGTGTTTTGAATCTCTCTTGCCATGTGCATATGCATTTATGATTGTTAGGGCTTCCTGATGAATTAACCCTTTTATCATTATAACATGTCTGCTTTATTTCTAGTAATACTCATTATCTTGAAGTCTATTTGTCAGATATGAATATAGTCACACTTTCTTCTGATTAGTGTTTATATGGTATGTTTTTCATCTGTTTGCTTCCAAACTGTGTCCTTATATTTAAAGTGTGTCTCTAGCTAAAAGCTCAAACATTTGAGCTTGCTTCTTTATCCAAACAGATAATCTCTCCCTCTCTCTCTTTTTTTTATTTAAGCATCTGGTGTATTCACAGTTAGTATAATTAAGAATATGATTGGGTTTAAGTCTGCCCTTTTAATATGTGTCCCATCTCTTTATGTATTTGTTCCTCATTTCTGGCTTTTTTTGAATTAATCAAACATTCTTTATTATTCCATTTTATTCCTTTGTTGGCTTTTAAGCTGTACTTCTTTATATTATTTTAAATGTTTATTCTAGAAACTTTAATATGCATCCTTAACTTTTCACATTTAATAAACTATGTAATTAGCATTAATTAGTATTGTACCATTTAATAAACAATGTGTGAATCTTACAAAGTATGATTCCTTTTACTTCCTCTCCCGACATTTTTCATGTATTTGACAGCTAGACATGAATATTAGCCCCGTACTTCAGTGTTGTTATTATTTTTGCTTTCAACAATGTGTAGGTGTGTGTATATTCGCCAGTATTTACTCTTTTCCTGTGCTTTTCATCCCTTCCTGAAGATCAGGCCCCATTCTGTTTCTCAGCCCAAGGAGCTTCCTTTACCATTTCTTTTCGTTCAGTCTACTGGTGAGTGATGACTCTTCTCTTCTTTTGTTTTTCTGAAAATGTCTTTATTTTGCATTCATTTTTGAATTATGTTTTCACAGGGTATAGAATTATAGAGTTTCACAGTATATAGACTTATGGAGTGACTTTTTTTTTCTTTCAGCATCTAAACAATGTCATTCTATTATTTTCTGAATTCCATTGTTTCTATTGAGAAGTTTGCTATAAATCTGTGTATCTTATGGTTATTCCTCTAAATTGAATGTCTTTTTCTCTGCCTGCTTTTTAAAAAAATTTTCTCGGCCTGCTTTTAAGATTTTTCTCATCATCCTTGATTTTCAGTGGTTTGACTATCATGTGATTATATGCAGTATTCTTTGTATTTTTCTAACTTGGGTTTCACTGAGCTTCTTGGATCTGCGGGTTAATATGTTTCATAAATTTTTGAAAATTCTGGGTCTTTATCCCTTCACATACTTCTTTTGTCTCAATTCTCTTTTTCTTCTCTTGGATTCCAATTATATTCATATTACACTCTTTGATTTTTCTTTCTCCATAGCACTCTGCTGCTACATTCTGGTTTTTTTTTTTTTTTGATACTTTTTCTCTCTTTTTGCTTCAGTTTTGCTACTTTTCTTATTGACCTGGTTTTGAATTCACTGATCCTTTCTTCTGCTTTGTCCAGTTCATTATTAAGTTACTTCTTCATTTCAGATATTTATTTTTTTAAGTCTGAAATTTCTATTTGATTCTTCTTTAGAGTTTCTGCTTCTCTGATAAAATTCTCTATCTTTTTACCCATTACATTTGTGCTTCCCAGTAACTTAAAATATTTGTAGTTGTTTCAAAGTTCTTGTCTGCTAATTTCATTACTTGGGTCATCGGTAGGTCTGCTTCTATTGACTATTTTTTTGTCTTGATTATAGTTGTCATTCTTCTTTGTGTTTATTGGAATTTTGGATTACAAGCTAGATGTTGTGGATAAAAAAACAGTAGAAACTGAAGTAGGTAATATTTACTCCCAGAAAGGTGATGTCCTTTCTTCTTTCAGCAGCAAAAGTAATGGCTTTATTCAACAAAACCATTGGTTTCAAAAATGTCTCAAGGATGGGATCAGGCCTCTCCCTTGGGAATCAAATAGTAAATGATTATCTCTCTCTCTCTCTTTCTCTCTCTCTTTCCCCCTTCCCCTGATTTCCTTTTCTGTCTCTAGATTTTCATTCGTGGGAGAGCACTTGCTCTATTTTCCAGCCCAGGTCCACATGCTACTACATACTCAATAAAAGAGAATTGGTGGCCAGTGAGCACCACATACTGTGGGAGTTCATTCAAAATCCAGTCTTTCATTCCAGTTCTTATGGTCATTTCAAGTTGATCTTGGTTCTCCTAATTCAGCAAAGTACCCCTGTCTATTCAAGGTTTGCATCTCTGCCTACTCATATCCCCAAGAATAAAAGCATCTGCTGGTCTCTATTCACTTATGAAAGGCCTGCCTCTCTCTAGAATTTAGTTTATTTAGACTTATCTGCCTCTTCTGTTTTCTGGTAGGTTTATGAAATCCAACTTACCTGATGTTTTCTCATTGTTATGGTGAAAATAACTGTCTTTCACGACTTTGTTCATCCTCACTGGCAGCCCAGATCATTATTCTTTTAGTGTGAAATCATCCCATTTTCAAGGTGGAAAAAAAATCAAATATTTAAAAAACAGTATGCAGATCAAAGGAAATGCTTCTGTGAATTAGGCTGCTTTTAGCACATAAGTTCGTGGCTCTTGCTCTAAAATAACTCACTATTATTGATGGGATAACTGTAAATTACTGTAAATGAAAATGGTTTGAGGTTTTTGTTAAGATCTGCTTGTACTTAGGGAGTCTGTCATGTTTGTGTTCTTTGCATGTTTCACAAGGGTTTTGATGGGGAAAAATGTTAAGAATCTGATTGATAAGGCCATCGATGCTCAGTTGACGTCCTCCAACCACTTAAGTTCTTGGAGCATAACAAGCCCTCCCTTGAGTGCAAACAGGATGGGGTCTCCTGGAGGGGAGAAGGGAAAGAACAGAGGTTGCCAGGGTTGTGTGTGTGTGTGTGTGTGTGTGTGTGTGTGTGTGTGTGCGCGCGCACTTGGAAAAACTAATTAGCACCCGAAGGATGGACATATTTGAAACTTGGACTGGGGGGGGGCAAGGGCAACATACGTAACCTAAACATCTGTACCCCTATAATATGCTGAAATAAAAAAAAAGAAACAGAAAAAAAAACTAATTAGCTAGGAGTCCAAGTCACCAAGTCCAATGTCGTATATAATTCCAACACCCTGGATATCATGCCAGGCTGTCCTTTCTCAAGTCCAGTGAGTGGCACAGATCAGGACATCTGTCGGAGGACTCACAAGGTAGAGAACAGCCCCAGGGGCAGGGGCTGATGGGAAATGAGCTATACCTAGTGCAACACACTTCGTTCCAACAGTTCTTACCTGTTATTAATAAAATGGTATTTTTTTCATCCATTTCATTGTGAACAGTTAATTTTATTCTTCTCAAATATAACCCTTAATGAGCACAATCATGAAACTCTTGACAGAGCATATCATTCTCTAGGATTTGGAGTTTTGTCAAAAGTTTTCCCCTGGGGCTTATAGCTGATCACTGAAAAAACCAGGAACCTGGTTTTTGTTTTTGTTTTTGTTTTTGAATATGGAGGGTAACGTGGGCAGTGAGAGGTGTGTGGTGTCCCAGTTCACAGTGATGCTCATATTTGTTACATATTTCCTACACTGGGCCCCAGCCACGCTGGTTATAGCTTGTTGATGATTTATACCTGGAACGTGTCTTTGTCTAGTCAGTTCTGCAACGTTTTTTTCTCCCATTTCGAGTCTTTTTTTCTACATCCTCAGGGTCCTGCCCGTCTTCATTGCGACTGTTTCGTTTTAGCATTAGAGATTATCTGATCACGTCTCTAAAGCTGGAAAAGCAGTTCCTCTGTGGCTTCTCTGATTTCTTACATTTGGTTGGGCATTTTTACTGTTCTTGAAAATTTAAAATCCTCTATTAATTAAATAAATACAACCACATACACATTTTTGATTAAGTGGCTAAATGCTCAAAAACAATGCAATTCTTATGAATATTTTTATGCACCGTATTAAAAGAAAAAGAAGTGACATGCTTAATGAGGCACTTTGCAGAAAGTCAGAGGTTAATTTAGAAGATTAAATAAATATTGGGAAATCCACACAGTTCTTGTAAACACTTTTATACACAGTTCGAAATAGGTGATGCATATTTAATAGCAATGCTGTAAAAATTCTAAATTCAATTGGAAAATATTAAGTAAACAAATGCTGAAAACATATCAATTCTTACAAAGGCAGTAACCGAATGGACAGGAATGTTTTTCAGTGGCTGGAGTCATTATTTAAAAAACACAGGCTCAGAAGAACCTTGGAGAAACACACCTTTGGATTTTATGTGTCAATAAATGAGGTCTGGCACTCAGTTCTGGCCTCAGCCTCAGTAGAGGCTAGAAGGGTGCCAGGGGTTGGGGGCTCTGGCACCACAGTGCTCAGGTCAGCATTGGTGCCTGCCCCCAGGGCTCTGTGTCCCCAGGCCACATGGCATGGGAACAGTAGTAGCTCCGCTGGCCAGCTTACTGAGTGGGCAGTGGTTTATTTATTGTGGCTGAATCACTCTGGGCTAGGGCAGCAGGGACCCAAACCCTGGTGCTGATACCCTTTCCTTTGTCCACAGTGGAGAGGAAAGAGCCCATACTTTAGGTTGAGAAGTCCTGGATTTGAGATTCTGCTCCCACACTCACCAGCTGGACAAGTCACTTACCAGTTGACAAGTTACTTAGCTTCACTGATCTTCTGTTTTCATTCCTATAAAATGAGGTTAATAATGCCTTTCTTACAGGGCTTCTGGGAGGATGCAATTAGAAAATGGATACAAGTGTGCTTGGTAAATTATATAAAATGCTGCAGACAGTGATAATTGTGATTAGTTCCACTGCAGATATTCCGTTCAATCCAAGAAGCAGGTATTAGGTAGGCCCTGTATTAGGCACTTTGGGGAGAAGGGTAGAGGAGTAGGTATGTCAACATACAGCTGTGATGGAGGTCTTGTCCACATGCATTTACATCTGCAGTGGAAATGCACTTTTAGCAGTATTCCCAGTTTAGGATAACTTGCTGTAGTGATCATGGGTTATTTGTTTCCAAATATCTGTTCCCCATTTTCCTGGTAATAGCATCCCCTCATTTTCAGCTGAGGATCTCTCTCTCCCTCTGTTTCAGCCTATGAGGTTGAGTAGGGATGGCGATGTTTGGTCTGGGTCATAAAGTCACCGCTAAGTTTGCATTCTGCTCACATGAGAGTCCAACGGGAGGTTCTGATGACAAAGCTGAGGGTGGAGAGCTTGCTTTGGGCTACAGGCTCAGGTGGAGCAAACCTCGGGTGGTCAGCGGGAGACACGGGATGGGTCTGTGTGAAGCCGGGCGAGTTGCTTCCATAGGAAAGGTTTTATGGTTATTCAGGTATAGCAAGGCCAACAGATCAGGGGGCGACTGCCATTGAAAAGATTGTTGGTGACAGTTCTCAATTAGAGGGGGCAGGCCATGCCACGCAGGGTCATGTGTGGTAGCGCCAGGGTCAGTTAGGAGGTAGAGGGAGTGAGGGCAACTTTGGGGAAAATCTTAATTCTGATTGTCTGGGGAAGGAAGGAACAAGGGTTTAGGGTTGGTTGGCTTGAATAATTTAAAGGGCCTTGGTGAAGGGGCTGCCCCTGGTTGTCTGAGGCCTGGCCCTGGGGTGGTTAGGGCAGGGGAATGGTGTCCTGGGTATCCAAGCAGATGCTGAGGGTGTGGGCTTTGGATTGGTTACTTTGCTCATGAAAGATGAGCTCTTGGAAGAGTACTTTACTATCTCCAGAAATCTGCTAGCCCGGGGAGGGGCAGTTTCCCCAGGGCCAGTAAGGTCCTAGGTGTCAAAACATCAGACTAAAAAGACATGATGGATTCAGCGACCACACTTAATTGTAAGAAAGGCAGGGAAGTGTCACCTCGCTGTGTGCCCAGGAAAAAGCGGAGCTCAGTTCCGGTGAGCTTATTTAGCGTCCACCACAGCAACTTAATTAAGTGGAAAGGGCTTAGAATTTGGAGTCAGAAGATCCGGATGGAACTCCTGACCCTAGAACATGCAGCTGTATGAGCTCGGACAAGTCACTTTCTCTCTCAGAACATCCATTTCATTGGCTTTCAGAAGGGGGAAACCAGCAGAGCTACATCTCACGGCAGTTGCGAGAATCAAATAAAATGTTGCATAAGACGCTTTTCGCAAACCCCAAAGCGCTGTTCAAATGCTAACTGGTTTTTGTGGTCTTCCCAAGTTCGCAGGGGCCCCCCGTGCCTCTTCCCCTCCTCTTGGAGTTGGAGCTCTGCTGTCACTGAAGCACAGGTCCAGCACCAGCCTTGCTTGGAGTGGGACCAAGGAAGCAGCTGGGTTGACTTGGTTCCGCAAAGCCACATGCGGAGGCTCGGAGGGTCTTTGCAGGGCTGGCTCGGGGTTAGCAGATGTGGCTGGGGGATTTCATGCCATATCCAGCTGGGAGCACACACGGCTCAACGGGAAGATGCTGATTAGTGCCTCTGCCAAGGCTATTTAAAAACGATTCTTTTCTGCATTTTAAATCAGTACATGCTCACCGAAGAAATAGGGTTAAATATAGAAAAATACAAAGAAAAAGTAAAGGAACTCCTAGTACCACCACACAAACACTGGTAACATTTTATTGTTGCTTTTTTCCCTTTTGGTATTTTCCCCACTGTGAAATGGCTTTTAATTCATTTATTCTTAATCAAAAATTCATTTTGGTACATAGTACATATAAAATTCAAAAGTTACAGAGGATTATGCAGTGAAAAAGAAGTCTCCCTTTCCTTCCTGGAAGGCGGCCTTGGTTACCAGTCCTTTACGTTTCTTTCCAGAGTTAATCAATGCATATATAAGTATATGCATGCATATTCTTTTATTTTTAAACACATTTAGCATGGTGTACACCCTCTTCACGAACTTGTTTTCCCGCATAACAATGTATCTTAGAGCACGCTCCCATCAGTTCGTAGAGCTGCCTCATTCATTTTAAAGGCTGTATAATATTCAGTTGTACGGGCTGTACACAAACTGTTTCATCAGCCGTATTGAAGGGTACTTAGTTTGTTTCCAGTCTTTAGAATTTTTAAGAATATCACAGTGAATATTCTTATACATATGTCATTTCAGGTATGTGCAAGCACATCCATAGGATAATTTTCTGGTGCTGGATTAAAGACTGCACACTTTAAATGCCATAGTTTATTGCCTCCACGAAGGTGACATGCAGTGAGAGCGCCTGTGAATGAAGAGCGTCGGTTTCTTCACTGTGGCCCACAATCTGTCATTAAGCTTTGTCAACTTGGCCAGCGTAATAGGTAAAAATGGTATCTCATTTTAATTTGCAAATCTTTTTATGTATTTAAAATATCCATTTTATTTCAGCTACTGTTAACTGTTTTATCTTATCCGTATTTTCCTGTTGGACTATGAATCTTAGGGATTTGTAGAAGTTCTTTATATTTTATAGAAATTAGCCATTTGTCTGTAATATGTACTGCAAATATTTTCCTCAGTTTGTTACTCTTCTTATGACCCTTTTTATTGTTTTTGTCATAAAGAAAACTTATTTTTGTAAAGTTAGTATAATCAATCTTTTCTATCAGAGTTTCTGAGATTTATTTATTTATTTAGAGACAAGATCTCACTCTATTGCCCAGGCTGGAGTACAGTGGTGTCATCATAGCTCACTGCAGCCTCGAACTCCTGGGCTCAAGCGATCCTCCTGCCTCAGCCTCCCGAATAGCTGGGACTACAGGCATGCGCCACCATACTTGGCTACTTCTTAAATTTTTTGTGGAGATGAGGTTTTGCTATGTTGCCCGGGCTAATCTTAAACTCTTGGCCTCAAGCGATCCTCTTGCCTTGGCCTCCCAAAGTGCTGGATTATAGGTGTGAGCCACCATGCCTGGCCTGTATCATGCGTTTAAAAAGGCCTTTCCTACTCCAAAAAGGTAAACCTTCTTCCAATACTTTTGAGGTTTTATTCTGTACATTTGAAACTTTCTTCCATCAGGAATTTATTTTGTTGTAAATGATAAGGTTGTGATCAAAAATTTTTCTTTTCCAGCTAGAGACCCAGTTTAGCCCAACATCATTTATTGAATCCTGTATCTTTTGCTCTACTGATTCATAGTGTTGTGTTGACCAAGAGCTTTATTTTTCACTTGTATTTGGGTGTTTCTGAAATCTAATTCATTGATGGGTTCTCCAAAGGGGAAGAACAGACTGAGGGAGTGATCGAGAAGGTCTCTGGAGGAGGTGATGTTTCAGCTAGGCCGGAAGGATGAGCCGGAGTGTACCTGGCTGAGAGTGGGAGGGTGGTAAGGTCTTTCAGGAGGAGGGAACAGCATGTGCGAGGGCTCTGAGGCAGGAAAGGACTGTGTGTGTGTCTGCAAGGCTGCCATAACAAAATACCGCAGACGGACGGGGCGGCTTAAGCAAGAGAAGTTTGTTTTCTCGTGGTTCTGGAGGCTGGAAGTCCAAGATCAAGGTGACAGCAGGGTTGGTTTTGGGCGAAGCCTGTTTCTCTCTGGTTTGCAGATGGCGGCCCTCTCGCTGTTTCCTCATGTGGCCTTTTCTCTGCAAGCATGTGCCCTTGGTGTCTCTTCCTCTTCTTCTAACGACTTCAGTCCTATTGGCGTAAGGCCCTTCATTTCACCTTAATTACTTCCTAAAGATCCTTTCTCCAGAGACTGTCACATTTGGGGTCAGGGCTTCACCCTGTGGATTTTGACAGTTCAGTGCATAACGCATTTGGTGCCTGAGAGGAGCCAACATAGAGAAGCTGGTGCTGCTGCCCCAAGTCAGGGAGCAAGAGGTAGGAGATGAGGCTGGGGAGTGGGAGGGGCCTGCTAGGACTCGGACGCCTCGTCAGAGATTGTGTGCGTCATCCTGTGCAATCTGGAGCCTTTCAAGGGTCTTAGGCAGGAGAGTGACGAGGTCAGGTTTGCATATGTTCTTAAATCCCTCTTTTAAAATGTGCAAGATGCTGGCTGAACGAGTGAAGTCGCTGGGCGTAAGCTTCGCCCTCCAAGGGAGAGGAAGAAGTTCCAGCCGCCAGACGCCTCCCCGCCCTCCGTCTCACTGTGCCAGGAGTAGTGAGACCTGCATATTAGCCAGTCATTAGCCTTTAATTAGAAAAGCATGGCTTTGCCTTCATGAAGGGACAAATACCTTTAAAAATTAAATCACTTTAATTGAATAACTCTTTTACCAGATAGTTCTGAAAATTCTAGTCCTTTCCTTATGGGCTCCATCAAGCAAAGCCATTGGAAAATGCTCGGTTCATGTAGCAGTCACTGGAGCACTGTTTGGAATATAGGTGCTTTATCACGAAGGGTGGCCTGACTCTTGGTCAGCACGATGCTCTCCCCTGCAGGGTCTCTGGAGCCGTGCTACTCAAGTGTGGCCCAAGACCTGTAGCATCAGCAGTAATTGGGAACTTGCTGGGAATGCAAAATATTATGCCCCACCCCAGACCTCTTGAATTAGAATCTCTGGGATGGGGCTGGGAAACCTGTGTTTTCAAAAGCTTTCCAGGCAATCCTTGGCACACTGACATCCATACTCAGAATGCAAAAGGCAACTAAAGGGTGTTGTCGCAGCAGCCTGTCAGATAGAGCATCCCCAGGCAAGCCATGGTCACACAGAACTTCTAGTCATATATTTACTCTACAAAAAGTTATGAAGCAATGATGGAACGCCAGGCCTGTCCTAGTGACTGGTAACGCATAATAGTCCCTGTCCTGCAGGAATTTAATCTAATAACTTTTTTTTTTTTAACAGTGTGAATGTGCTAGGTGCAGTGGCTCACACCTGTAATCCTAGCACTTTGGGAGGCTGAGGCAGGAGGATTGCTTGAGTTGAGGCCAGGAGTTTGAGATCAGTCTGGGTAACACAGTGAGACCCTGTCTCTAGAAAAAATTTAAAAATTATCTGGGCATGGTGGTGGCACATGCTTGTAGTCCCAGCTACTCTGGAGGCTGAGGCAGGAGGATCGCTTGAACCCAGGAATTTGAGGTTATGATGCCACTGCAGTAGCCTAGGCAGCAGAGGGAGACCCTGTCTCTAAAAATAAACAAATAAAAGAAAAAACCCCAGCGCTAATGGAGTCACTTGAGAGGGAAGTCTGGGATTCCAGGGAAGCACAGAGGGACGCATCTGAGGAGGGCGTCTGTTGTTTTGTCACCCAGCATCAGCTCTCTCTCCCCGGGGTAGTTTCCTGTGCTTGGGGGAACTTCCTTTCCAGCTTCAGAGAAAGCTGCGCCCACTGCAGGCTGCAAGGGTGATGCAGGCTCACCACCCTGACGCAGAGACTGCGGTAGCAGGGGACACGGCACCCTGCCAGAGCCAGCGAGGCTGCAGGACTTCAGTGGACTTCCGGGAAAGGGGCCCCTAAACTCTTCTGCTGGCCGTGAGGTCCGGTGGATACGTGGTCCAGAGCTGCCGCAGGCCCGGCCACCCCGAGGGGCTGCCTGTCTGAGGATAAAGGTGACTTGTGGAGGAGAACGAGTCAGGCTGAGACGAGCCACCCAGGTCCTGGTGACATTGCTTACCCGTGCAGCAATCCGGGCCTGCAGCTGGCCCACTCCCTGGAATTTTCAGAGGTAACAACTTCCCTTCTTGCCTAAGCCAATGTGAGCCGGCTTTCCTCTCACCATCAAGAGTGCTGATTTTCGGTATCACAACAGAATGATAATGCTCTATTTGAGTATTTATTTTATGTGATGCTCAAGTGCTAGCGTTAATACTGGTTTTTTAAAATTAAGTATTTAAAATTCATTTAAAAATAATCAGTGAAGCTAAAACCTTAATACCTTTCAAATACAAAATAGGTATAAACATGTTAAAATATCCACTAAAGTGTTAATTAAAATACTGCCGTTAAGCAAACACTGTCATTCTGATATCACTCTGCCACGTGACCCAGCCAGCCAAGCCCTGCTGTTTTGCCTCCATCCAGCCACGTCACCTCCTGGTTCCCCGGCTGCTCCTCCCGTTGTCACGGTGAGGCCCACGCTGGTTAAGGCTGGCCCTGTGTGCCTGGTCCCACGTGCGGAGCTCTCTCTTCTTGGTTTCCCTGAACGCTGCCAACGCCTTTGAGAATTGTCTAAACTCTTCTGCGTTATCTGGCTCGAGTACACCCCATTTCCTGATATATATGTCAGCCCCAATCCCCACAACACTCACTGCAGTCAGAACAAAGGAGAGCTAACTGATGCAGCGTCTGAACTAGCTGAGGGGAGGCGATCAGGGAAGGCTTTCTGGGGGAGAAGACATGTGCGCTAGTGTGAAGGGGGAACGGGAGTTAGGCAGGTAAGTGCGATATAGCCCATCCCTCTGGACTGAGCCCCGGCCACACCCCCTCCAGGAAGCCTTCCTGATCTGTGGTGGGAGGAAATTGGGAGGTGGCAGGGGAGACATGCTAATCAGAAAGAGCAGAAATGAGGCCTAGGGAGTCACCAGGGGGCTGAGAGCTGAAAGTAGGCCATGAAGAAGGAGTGGGGGTGAATGGGGGGCAAGTGAGGTGGGCAGGATCCAGCACCCTACTTTGCCCAGTGTGGCAATGGGGTTTCTAATACCCAGCCAGACTGAGGATGGTGGCGACCTCATCTGCTTGGATGTTTGATTTGGTGGTCGCCCTGGGTGGGAGTGGACCAGGTTGTGGTCGGTCCATGGATTTTCCAAAAGCACAGGAGGATAGGAAGGAAACTACATGCGGGGCGCTTTGCTAGGTGCTCTTACAAATATCTCAGTAGACCCTACCAATGACTTATGAGGCAGATTTTATTTCTGGATCCATTTTAAAGATGGGAAAACTGATGCTTACAGAGGCCAAATGACTTTGGCAAACAACCACTAATAAGGAATGGAAGAAGGCTTCAGATGGTGGCTTGTTTGCTTCTGAAGATCAGAGTCTTGCCCTAAAAGCCAGTCTTTTAAGGTGTGCGTGTACATGTGTGGGTGTGAGTAGTTGTGTGAGTGTGCGCGTAGGCAATACTTTTCCAGACACAGGTGGATAGCACAGAAGCCCTTTGTCCCAGAGAAGAGCAGGGTGGTGGTCGTTCATTTCCTGGCTGCTCTGTAGAAGAGGAGGAGGGTGCTGACACGTGGACGTTCTGGGACGGCCGACTTCTCATTCCTGCCCGTTAGACCTGGTCCAGACTGCCGAGTCAGGAAGGATCTTAAACGGCGTGAGCCCAGGCGGGGTGGCCAACATCAGAGGGTTCCAGGAGAAGCCCCTGTCCTGAGCGGGGCTGGGTCCGACAGCACAGAGGGTCTCTCCCGGCCCCGAGACATTCCAGTGACTGCCAGAAGGTAACCAGGGTTGCTGGTGAGTCCTGGGACTCTGGCTTTTGCCCTGGCAGGAGGGTACGTGGGTGCCAGCGTGTGTGAGGTGGGGCCTCGCCAGCGCGCGTGCATGCAGGGGTCGACAGGAGTCACTGGCTGGGCCTCCCAGCCACAGAGGGCTTCCGATGTGGGCTCTCGCTGTCATCCCCAAGTGAGGTTACACGCGCGTCCCAGAGACTAGCTGACAAGATGGCGAGGGAAGGACATTCATCATCCAGCTCTAAGCATGTCGCATTACCGTGGCGCACTGCCTGCCGGACCCCGAGAATTAATAGTTCATAAATCCTGTAATTATTTTGTGGATAACACAATTATATTGCATTTAAACATACGATGGTAATTTGTTAAGTGTAAACATTTAAAACAGCTACAAATTTCGGATCGTGGTTGTAGCCACTTTTCATTCTTGAACATGCTGGAAAACCTCAAAACTGTGAGTGGTCTGGGTCTCTCATGGCCTCTGAGGACCCCTGG
>CAUYSK010083683.1:0-117710 GCA_963575035.1 Avahi laniger | reverse complement strand
TTATCCCTCCAGTCCATTCTCCTTATTGTGTCCGTAAAGATTTCCTTAAAATAGAAATTAGGCCAGTCTCTGGCTTAAAAGCCTTCAGTGGCTTCCCACTAAAATCAAATTCGAAATCTTTTATCAAGACCTGTGAAGCGTGGCTTGAGCAGCCACCTGCCCCCGCACTGGTGTCCTGTTTCTCAGAGGCTTCCTCACCAAACCCCAGCCACGCCGGTGCCTTCCTTCTGTCCCTAAAAACCTCCAGCTTTTTCTCTCCGTAGGGCCTTCCCGTGTACAGTTTTCTCTGCCCAAATCGCTTTTTCCTCTTTTATTTTTGATCAAGTTCACTCCTATGTTCTTTCAAATACCAATTTCAATCATTTTTTCTCAAAGTGCCCTTCCCAGGGCACCCAACCGAGTCAGTGCCCTTGTTTTTTTCTCATAGCATTCTGTTCTTCACACTACTTCCCCAAATTTGCTATTATGTGTTTATTTTATAAGTGTAAGTTCCAAGAGGATAGGGAACACATCTGCTTTGTTCACCACTAAATGCGGGGAAAATTGGCAGGGTGTCTGGTCACAGAAGGGGCTTAATAATTTTTTGTTACATGAATATAACTAGCCAGTGGGACTTTCTCTTACAGTTTTATCTCCTGCCTTTTCCTTACCTAAAACATTAGCTCCATCCAGATTTTCCTTTTTCCCACACTTATCACCCGAAGTCTCATTCGTTCATCTCTGTTAGGACCAGAACTTTAAGGGCCATCTCATAAATCTTTTCTCCTAGGCTTCCCTCAGCATTTCAGCATATTTTTTTCTCTTCTCGGAAACTCATTGCACTTATTTTCTGCACTACTCACTTGGTGTCCCGTCTTGTCTTCTATTGCCTTGTAACAACGTATTAGCTGTTGTAAATTAATGCCTTATATTCACACATTTTGTCTTGCTAATGATGTCCATAAGTTTACTGAATGCAAGACCCAGTACTCTGTATCCTGACACACACAACGTGCCCCTGCACAGTGTACTTTCTCCACCCACCCCTGATAGTCTCCCCATTATAAGACCCTAATATGGGAATTTGATCCATTTCCTCTTATTCTATTTTTTTCCTCAAGGGTTCTGAGTGTGTTGTCATCATGCTGGGAAGGACAGCTGGGTTAAAGATAAGTTCTGAGGTCACAGAGAAGCAGTTAAGGGAGGAGTCTCGGGACAGAGGACTTGCCTGTTTTCTCCATTCCTCTTTAACAGGCACCAGAGTTACAAAAGGTGAGTAGGTGTACTTAGTAAGGAACGAGGTGTACTTTACATTTGATTAGGCATTTCCTAGAATATTTAGAAGGGTGACTTGATCAAGATTTTGAACAAGTGGATTTTTAAAATTAAATGAAACAAGATTACCTCCTCAAAAAGTTTTCAATTATTGGCTCGATTTCTCATTCTTCAATTTTTGCCTAAATTAGACCCAAACATTAATTTAATTGAGGAAGTGTCTTTGGGATCTGAAACGTTATTCTGTACTTTTAGTCACCAGTTCCGATCTTGTCCAAATAATTATATTTAAGGAATATTTAAAATACTGAACACCTTAGCTACCTTTTATTTTATTTTTATTTTTTCACCAAAATATAAGAGTTATAAAGCCTTTGCAACCTTTTAAATACGTTCAACCAACTTTCCTCAAGCTACTTCTGAAAAATGGAGTACAAAGGGTAAGCCTGTGACAATACCATCTTTGTTAGCATAGAACTATTCGTCAGTAGACATTTTTACAATTATCTTTTTACTCAGAGATAATACAACTTTTAAGATAAGTAGCAAAGAAGACATCATCTGTTGTTTTTATCTTGTCAATGGAGAGACTGAGATATAGAGAGGTTTAATGACATGTCCAAGGGCACTTAAGTAAGCAGCAGTTAGATTCCAGGTTTGCGCTGGAGAACTCACCTTAAATGTAGGATTGCTATAAAAGTACGCTGTTATTTAGTAAGTACTAGTGCAGGATTGTCAATCTGGGCTCACGACATAATTTGCAGGGCTCAGTGCAAAATGAAGATTCAGAGCCTCTTGACTGAAAATTATTAAGCCAGCTGATGGTGAGAGCAGGGCATTAAACTAAATGCAGGGCCCTTCTAAGTGCAAGGTCCTGTGCAACTGCACAGACAGTTTGCATTTCCATGAAACTGGCCCGGCCTAGGGTCTGTGGAAGCCTAGGAATGTGGGAGGCTGGGCATCAAGAAGGTCGAGGTCGTGAACTCCTGAAATCACAGGCAGAATTCTGTGTTCATGAGAATGTGTTTGTTTTTCATATTTTATAGCTTTTATTGAATTCTCAAAGCAGTCTGTTAACCTCTTCAAGAGCAATAAATGTTCTCAGAGAGGCCACATGTCAGAATATATTGGCAGAAACAAGCATGCCGGTGGCCACTGTGCATGATCTTTCAGAAGACTATATTTATAAGTAAGTTTTCATGAGTGCATGGGAATTAATACAAAAACAAGGATTCTTAAAGCTGACCAGATGTTGCCAGAAACAAATGCACTCGAGAATGCATTTTCAGGAGATAGGAAAGCAAATGGTGATATGGTCAAGATGACCATTTTCTTTATGAACATCACAGTGATACTCAAATATGAGCTATTTTATTTATTTTCACCTCCTTAAAGGAAACTTTTCCCTCTTCTTCTGTAATTGGATGTTACATTTAGCCTCCATTAGGGAAAGTATATTAAGTATATTTTCATTTACATTTCTTTTTTTTTTTTTTTTGGAGACAGAGTCTCACTCTGTTGATCCTGCTAGAGTGCCATGGCGTCATCATAACTCACTGCAACCTCAAACTCCTGGGCTCAAGTAGCTGGTACTACAGGCGAGTGCCACCTTGCTCAGCTAATTTTTCTAATTTTTGTATTTTTTGTAGAGCCAGGGTCTTGCTCTTGCTCAGGCTGGTGTTGAACTCCTGACCTCAAGCGATCCTCCCACCTCAGCCTCCCACAGTACTAGGATTACAGGTGTGAGCCCTTGCGCCCGACCTCTCATTTACTTTTAATTTCTCCAATAGCTGTAAGATCGAACAACTCATGGTGATTTACAACTATTGCATAGACAACTATAGCCCGATGTTAGAATCGAGGTAAGGTAGGAATTTGTTAATAGAGTAGGTGCAGAATATGCTCTCAGAAATAGGAAAAAAGTACTATAAAGACTGGATCCTGAGAAATACTATAGATGAAATGTTACAACACTTGAGTCTGGCTGGTACACACCTTGTGGCCATCTCTTACAAATTTCACACACAAATAGCCCTAAATGGGAATTTTGCTGAAACACCTGCTCTTGCAGTTTAGGTGGCAGTCTTGCATTTTTATTTACTCCCTTGTACTGCTTTACAACTTTTACGCCCCTCAGTCAAATCTCCAACTCATATTATGGCGATATAGACAGACGGGTAATTGAAACCACAGGGTAATTCTCAAATTTCCATTTACAGAGCGTCAAACTTCTCTCTATACAGCCTCCAACGAACAGAAAATCACGATCCACTTGTTTCCTGGTCCCTTTGCCCACGCTGTCTTTGCTCATCGCACCATGGGGCACTCTACAAAATGCAATGAGTGGCCCAACTCTTGCAGATCCAATGACAACCTTGTTTTCACACACCAAGTAACTCATCCATGTAAGAAAAAAGCGTTCATCATCCTACCCACTTCCAGAGGAGAAGGAGGCTGGCAGGTGGGACGCATTCCTCTGATTTTTCTAGGTTAAGGTTGAGCACGAATTGTTTTAATAAGGTGCAACTGCCGCGAGGGTAATCTTACTCACTGGGGGTGTGAGCAGCCTTCCCCACAAGCCATCTACTCCAGTTGCAGGCTTCTGGCACCTGCTGCCCTGCTCTCTCCACGATGCGCCAGCCGCAGGTAGAGGTCAAAAACTTCCCACGGGGGCAGACCCCGTCCTGGCCGCCCCAGCCTCTTTCAACTTCTGGTTTAAGACCGGGGCGAGGCCCAAGTGGGAGGGTTCGGACGTGTGCGGCCTGGGGTGGGGCCAGGGGCGTACCAGCACGCGCGCCGGGGGCCGGGGAAGCACGTCCCCGCTGTTCCCGGGAACAGGAGGGGACGCGAGGCCGGCGCTGTCTCACACGTGGCCCCGGCGTTTGCGCGCTCTCTCCAGGAATAGCCCCAGAGGCCAAGAAGGCCTCGGCGGCTCACGGCCCCGAGCCTCTCTCCCTCGGTCCCCAGCCACCACGGCGGTGCCCCCCACGTTAACCTTCTCCGGTCCTTCCCTGCTCGTTGCCCTTCCCAGCCCCTGCGCGCCCCACCGTGGAGGGCTCCGCCGACGCCAAACGTGCCTAAGCGGCCGGTGACGACGCGGGTGCAGCCGCGGGCAGCTGTAGGGGGTAAAGCTTCGGCCAACGCTTCTCTCCTCCCACCGGCCTCACACCCACCCTCCTGGAGGTCCCGCAGGGACCCGCCCCTCCCTGCGAACCCGGCCGAGCCCCCCCTCCCGGGCCACCCCCAGCCCGGTCTTTGCCTTCGGAGCGCGTGGGCTCTGCGAACCGCAGGGCTGGGGACCCTGGAATACCTGCTCCTCCAGCACGGGGAGGGGGTTCAACTAGTGGTCCTCCAAATCCCGGTCCTTCCCCGAGGCTACGGGAAGTACTCCAGCCACAAGGAAACTGCTCTGGTCTTTCGGCTCCCAAACGTGACACTCTATATATCCGGCTGGGAGACTGGGTGTGGGGCGGGAGGAAACCACCCTCCCTCCGACCTTCCCCGCCGCCGCGGCCTCAGCGTTGGGCGCGGAGCCGGCGGCAGCCTCAGCCCGGGGCGGGAGGAGGGCAAGGGGCCAACGAGGGCCCTGCAGGCCGCGGGCGATCGCATCGTGGGCAGGGCGGCCGCGCGCGCTGGCACGCCCCGCGGCTCCATTCATTCAGCGCCAGGCTGATCCACTCGCTCACTGCGCTTGGATCTCTGTGGGCTTTTGCTTTTTGTTTTGTTTTGTTTTAATCATTTTTTAATCAATGGGTGAGAGGAAAGGCAGCTGGAAAGGCGCCCCTCTCCGTCCGGAAAAGGAGAGCTCCCACGCTTCGAATGAGACAGAGGGGAGGGAGGGAGAGAAAGAGGAGAGAGTAGCGGTGAGCGAAGGGAGAGAAAGCTGAGGCTGACAGGTTCCGGTCCGAACGTTTGGAGGACACACCTTTCCCTACCCACCCTAGCAGAACAGGCCGCCCCCAAATCCCAGTTTCCTCAGCTCGTCTACACTGCGTATCCCGTGGGAGGGATGCTCTCGTATCTGCTCCAGACGCTGCGGAGGCGCCCTGCGATGACCCACAAGCACAGTGGCTTTTTAAAACCCAGGGGCGGAGGTTTGGAGGTGGTGAGGACTAGCGGAGCGCTTTGCTCCCACCCCGGGTTTGGAGGGCAGAACTCTGGCCCTGCTGGCGGGAGGTGGGGTGGGGGTTGGGGGTTGGGGTTAGGAGGTGGGAGACTAGAAAGGATCTGAGATGCGAGCTACAGCAACAGCTGTGCCCAGCAGTGGTTCTCTGGATTTAAAAGAAAAACAAAAAGTGTTTCATTTCTTAGCCTGGTAGTTTTTTGGGATTTGGTCATTGTTAAATTTTAAACGGAAAGACGAGCTATCAGGGAAGACTTGTGGAGGGATGGACAGGCTCGTGAGTGGAGCCCTTGCCCTCAACCAGGAAGTGCTGAAAAACGAGCAACGCCCATCCTAATTCCCTGGACAATGTGGAAGGTAAATTTCCGGAAAAAATATGCTGTGTTAAGAAAAATCAAAAGGAATATCGCCCTATACGCTGTTCTCATTCTCCTAGGTACAATTGACAGGCAATAAAAAAACGAAAATTTGATTGATGAAAGTTAGAAGAAATGAGCGATTTCATGCATTAAAAAAAAAAATCACATCCATTTTGAGTTCCCTGCTCCTGGACTCTTTGTAATTAAATGTGTTAAGCAAAGTGTAGCCTGGAGACACTGTTACTGATTTCCTCTGATGACTACCTGAAAGCAAGAAAAAAAATGTTAGAACCAAATAACTACACAGAGCTCTTTGTTACGCCTCCCCCCATTCAACAATAAATCTGAATGTGTCCTCAAAACGTGTGTGATAGTACTTGAAACGATACTGGCAGATGCAGGTGAGATGTGTAGAAATCTCACTTGTCATATAGCAGATGGAAGATAAATTGTTACATACAAGTCTTTGGAAAGCAGTTTAGCAACACATTTCCAAGCCATTCAGTCACTGAAAATTTTTTATTGTTCTGGACATTGTGATAAAACATTACTGCTTCTTAGAATGTATTCAAAGGAAATAATCCACAGAAAGAGAAATGCCATATAGACCAAGTAACATATTTATTACAGAGTTATTTATAAAGTAGAAAATATAAAACCGACTCTCAATGGAATGTTCAAAGATAAAACGCAGCATTATTATAAATTATAGAAACATAATTTGATTATCACCATTTAATATGTTATTCATATATGTAGAATGTATTAGTATGCTAGGCCTGTCATAAGAAAGTATGCAAACTGGATGGATTAAGCTATAGAAATTTATTATTTCACAGTTCTGGAGGCTAGAAGTCCAAGATCAAGATATCTGCAGGATCGGTTCCTTATGAGGGCTGTGAGGGAGAATCTGTTCTATGATTTTCACCTACTGGTTGTTTCTTGGCAATCTTTGGTGTTCCTTGGCTTGTAGAAACACAACCCTGGTCTCTGCCTTCATCTTCATATGACATTCTCCCTGTGTTCATGTCCGTGTCCAAATTTTTTCTTTGTAGAAGGATACCAATCATACTGGATTACAGCTTACCCTAATGACCTCATTTTAATTTAAGTAACTAAATCTGCAACAGTCCTATTCCCAGATAAAATCACATTCCGGGATTCTGGGGATTAGGACTTCAACATATGAAATTGGTGGGGGGTGGAGGGACCCCAGTTCCACCCATAACAGACAATTTTACAAAGAGGCAATGGTGGTCCCCAAAAGATATGTCATCCTGGGTCATTTATGTGGGCCCTACATCCATTGGCAAATAACCTTATAAGACAAAAGCAAAGGGAGATATCTGAGACACACACACATCGGAGAAGGTGACTTGAAGATAAGGCAGAGAGAGATTGGAGTGATGTGGAAGCCAAAGAAGCCAAGAAATGCCAACAGCCATCAGAGGCTGGAAAGGGCAAAGAAAGATTCTCCCCTAGAACTCTCTGAAGGGAGCATGGCTTTGACTTTAGTTTCAGTTTTCTAACCACCAAAACCGTGAAAGAATAAATTTCTATTTTTTAAGCCACCCAGTTGGTAGTAATTTGTTGTGGCAGCCCTAGGAAACTAATGTAGACAATTTGTCTGGGGTGGAATTCTATGTATTTACTTTTTGATTTTTTTTCTTGAACAGAGATATATGGTTCAATACCATTTGGAGTGAATATTTTAATAGAGTTCACTTAAAATTTTCACCCATTTTAGAAGGGATGAGCAAAGGACCTGCTAAAGACTTCATCAACTTGTTAACCCGACTCTCCAATAGGCCCAAATGTAGCTGAAACTGCAATAGGTTCTGATCTTCTACAGCAGAATCTATTGTTCTGGAACATTAAACATGGTGTATAAGCAATTCCTGTTCTTTTGAATTCAGCTTCACATTGGTTTGGTTAGAGAGAAGTCTCCAGGTTTTTATTTTTATTTATTTATTTTTTTTTATTTCAGCATATTATGGGGGTACAGATGTTTAGGTTATGTATGTTGCCTTTGCCCCCCACCTCCAAAGTCCAAGCTTCAAGCGTGTCCATTCCCCGCATGGTGTGCATCGCACTCTTTGTGTATGCATATACCTGTCCCCTCCTCCTCCCTTCCCCCTCCCCCTGCCCGACATCCAATAAATGTTATTCCTATATCACTTAAGTGTTGATCAGTTAATACCAATTTGATGGTGAGTACATGTGGTGCTTCTTTTTCCATGCTTGGGATACCTCACTTAGTAGAATGTGTTCCAGCTCTTTCCAGGAGAATACAAGAGGTGCTATATCACCACTGTTTCTTAAAGCTTAATAGTACTCCATGGTATACATATACCACATTTTATTAATCTACTCACGTATTGATGGGCACTTGGGTTGTTTCCACATCTTTGCAATTGTGAATTGTGCTGCTATAAATATTCACGTGCAGATGTCTTTTTCATAAAGTGACTTTTATTCTTTTGGGTAGATGTCCAGTAATGAGATTGCTGAATCGAATAGTAGATCTACTTCTATTCCTTAAAGGTATCTCCATATTTCTTTCCACAGAGGTTACACTAGTTTGCAGTCCCACCAGCAGTGTATGAGTATTCCTATTTCTCCGCATCAACGCGAACATTTATTGTTTTGGGACTTTTTGATGAAGGCCAGTCTCACTGGAGATAAGTGATATCTCATTGTGGTTTTGATTTGCAATTCGCCGATGATTAGAGATGTTGAGCATTTTTTCATATATTTTTTGGCCATTATTCTGTCTTCTTTTGAAAAGTTTCCTTTCATGTCCTTTACCCACTTTTTGATAGGATTGTTTGATTTTTTCTTGTTGATTTTCCGGAGTTCTAAATAGATTCTAGTTATCAGCCCTTTATCGGATTTGTACCATGCAAAAATTTTCTCCCATTCTGTAGGTTGTCTGTTTGCTATTCTGACAGTTTCTTTGTCTGTGCAGAAGCTTTTTAATTTGATCAGATCCCATTTATTTATTTTGGTTGTTGCTGTGATTGCCTTTGGGGTCTTCTTCATAAATTCTTTGCCTAGGCCAATGTCTAGAAGAGTATTTCCAACATTTTCCTCTAGAATTCTGATAGTGTCACTCCTTAGGTTTAAATCTGTTACCCAGCATGAGTTGATTTTTGTGAGGGGTGAAAGGTGTGGGTCCTGGTTCAGTCTTCTACATGTGGCTATCCAGTTTTCCCAGCATAATTTATTGAATAAGGATTCTTTTCCCCAGTGTATGTTTTTGTCTGCTTTGTCAAAGATTAGATGACTATATGAGGATGGTTTTATATCTGGATTCTCAATTCTGTTCCACTGGTCAATGGCTCTATTTTTGTGCCAGTACCAAGCTGTTTTGATTACTACAGCCTTATAATAAAGTTTGAAGTCTGATAAGTTGATACCTCCCATTTTGTTTTTATTGCCTAGAATTGTTTTTGCTATGTGGGGTCTTCTCTGGTTCCATACGAAGCATAAAATTAATTTTTCTACATCTGTGAAGAATGATGTTGGTATTTTAATAGGGATTGCATTGAATCTGTAGATCACTTTCAGTAGCATAGACATCTTAACAATGTTGATTCTGCCGACCCATGAGCATGGTATGGTTTTCCACCTGTTTACATCCTCTGCTATTTCCTACCTCAATGTTTCATAATTCTTCCTGTAGAGGTCTTTCACCTCCTTAGAATTTTATCTTTTTTAATACTGATTTTTTAGCTGAGGTTTTATTTAGTTAAACCATGATTTTTTTAAAGTACATATAAGTTTGAGGATGGAAACATGGAATACTCTTTCTCATGTCCCTTGTTACAAAACGAAACTTACTACATCTATATATATCTATATTTGTATTTGTTACATAAATATTAATGAAAGATCTAATCAATCATGAAAACCATAAAAATAAAAAGGAGTACATTGCAAAAAATCAGATTTCTCTTACTCAGAAGATCATAAAAACTAAGAAAACTTTTTTTTACTTGGAAGCATTTTACTTGGATTTTTGTAATTAAGGGAGAACTTGGGGTGAGTCAAGAATCTTTATTTAAGTGAATGATGGCTTTAAAGAAAGTCATTTGAAAAGACTGTAAATAAAAGTAAATTTAATCTATTTAAACTTAGATTTAAGAAATCTCTGGTGCATCATTTGAGCCAAATGAAAATTACCTCCTATAGATTTCTCTAGATATTTCCCTGGAAATAGTATCTCCTAGGAACTAAAAGAGAGATGACTAATGTTGAGGAAGCATACCCCTAATCTGCAGAAAATATGTAGTTTATATTTCCATGGTGTTTTTCTTATTGATTGTGTAATATTTTCTTGATAACAGAATAGGCTTATTGTTTTATTTCCTCATTCTTAACCCACTCAATTACAGGAGTTCTATGAATTTTGCATTTATTCTAATCCTAAAAAGTGATTATATGTGGCTCTTCTAATTAAAGCTCCCTAAATTGAAGGAGTAAATAATTTATATTTTATCACAAGAGTTGAATCTGCAGAGGAGTCTAGTTTATAGGTGGAATGCAGTGCTAGGAACAGCATTAATCTTGCACAAGCAGACTTCTAATATCTCATTTATCTGACCACAACAATACTGAGTAAGATTAAAAATAAACATAAAATTTTGTATGATGAACAATAATAGGCAATATAGTTAATAGACCTCAACAACCTTTCCATATGAATGGATATTGATATGATAATTGGATTGTGAACTCCTTGAGAGCAGGAATTACTGTGTCATGTACCACCTCATAAACTGATTTTTCCTCTGGAAAATCCATATTTTGAATTTTTGTATTTGTCCACACATGCTGGTTACTGTTCAATTATTTTTTAAAACTGAAAAATAACCTTCAGAGTATTAGCATGAATGAGATGACTAATTCCCAAACATAGACTCTAGCAACTAAAAAATAAGCCAAGATCCCATAAGGAAGGATCCTGCAACACCATGGCATAATGTGTATAGCAGTGATTCTCTAAGTTCTACCCCAAAGGAACTACAGCCTTTACTCAGGTCACTATACACTGAGGAAAGGGCAATACCGTGATGGATCCAGGGCCTGAGTTAATGCTGACTCAGACAACTAAATCACCATTATGGCCCGTCTGTTAAAGCAGGGGCATGTTGAGTGTCAAATAATAATTAGAGTCCTGGCCCATGGTCTGTCTCAGAGAGTCCAGAGATTCCTCTTGTGATTTTTTCATCACTTTTAAAATAAATAATTTAATACTTCTGCACAGCCAAGGAAACTATAAAGAAAACAAATAGACAACTTACAGAATGAGAGAAAATATTCAAATGCTATACATCTGATAAAGGGCTGATAACTAGAATTTATATGGAATTCAGGAAAATCAACAAGAAAAAATCAAATAAACCCATTAAAAAGTGGGAAAAGGACATGAACAGAAATTTTTCAAAAGAAGATAGACTAATGGCCAACAAACATATGAAAAAATACTTGACATCTCTAATCATCAGGGAAATGCAAATCAAAACCACAATGAGATATCACTTAACTCCAGTGAGAATAGCTTTTATCAAAAAGTCCCCGAAACAACAAATGTTGGTGTGGATGTGAAGAGATAGGAACACTCATACATTGCTGGTGGGACTGCAAACTAGTACAACCTCTATGGAAAGTAATATGGAGATACCTGAAAGAGCTACAAGTAGAACTAGCATTTGATCCAGCAATCCCATTACTGGGCATCTACCCAAAGGAAAAAAAGACATTGTATAAAAAAGAAATCTACACTAGAATGCTTATAGCAGCACAATTCACAATTGCAAAGATGTGAAAACAACCCAAGTGCCCATTAATACATGAGTGGATTAATAAAATGTGGTATAACGTATACCACGAACTTCTACTCAGCCACAAAAAACAATGGTGATCTAGCACCTCTTGTATTATCCTGAATGGAGTTGGAGCCCATTCTATTAAGCGAAGTATCATAAGAATGGAAAAACAAGTACCACCATATACTCACCATCAAATTGATATTAATTGATCAACACTTATGTGCACATATGGAATTAACGTTCATCAGGTGTTGGGCAGGTAGGAGAGGGGGAGAAAGTATGGGTATATTCCACTTAATGGGTGTGGTGTGCACTGTCTGGGGGATGGACACATTTGTAGCTCTGATTTGGGCAGAGAAAAGGCAATATATGTAACCTAAACATTTGTACCCTCATAATATTCTGAAATAAAATAAATAATAATAATAATAATTGTAATGGATATAGAAACATTGGTAGAGTCTTCACATTGATATTTTGATTCACGGAATCAGAGTTATTATGGTAACAGAAACCAACTGGAAGCCTCTGAGACTACTTTTCTACTCCACAAAGATAGGTAATCAAAAACAATAAAACAATATTGCAACCTGGAAAAATGGCAGAGATTAGTGCTACTTTCAAGAATTTAAAAGTTACAGTGTTTGCAATCCTTACAGTATCACCCTTTAATTCTCCCATCTGGCCTTTGAAAAAACTTGATGTATTGTGGTAGATGACAGGGGACTACTACAAACCTAACCAAGTCATAGCTCCAGTTGCAACTGCTATGCTGAATATGGTATTTTTATTGGAAGAGATTAATACAGCCTCAGGTCTATGATATATAGCTATCGATGTGGCAAATGCTCTTTCCCATACCTATCAGAAAAGAGGATCAGAAATAGTTTACATTCATTTGGAATGTACATCAGTGTAAATTCATGGTTTTGCCTGAGATCTATGTTAATTCTCCTACTCTCTGCTACAATATTGTCCAGAGGGACTTGTTTGATCTGATCATCCTGCAGAATATCACTTTGGTCCATTGTATTGATGAATCATGTTAATCAAACTCGATAGACAAAAAATGGCAAGTACTCTGGATGCCTTGGTAAGACATATAAGCCTTAGATGCTAGGAGGTAAATTCTATAATGATCAGGGACATTTGATATGAGTAAAGTTTTTATGGGCCCAGTGGTCTGACATATGCTGGAATATCCCCTTCAAAGTTATATATATATAACTCCTACTACTCAGGAAAAATCACAGTGCTTGGTAAGCCTTTTTGAGTTTTAGAGGCAACACATTCCACAGTAAGAAATACTGCTCTGACCCTTTTATTGGATCATGCAGAAGGCTGGTTGCTTTGAATGGGGCCCAGAGTAAGACAGAACTTGAAGCAAATCCGGGTAGTCCACATCATGTGCACTGGTGCTACATTACAACCCTATTCAGGTGGTGTACTTACTTGGTCTTCCACTTTGTGTGAAGAGAGAGTAGCCCAAAGTAAGGGTACACATGGGTTCATTTATGATGTAGAATGGTTTACTTGGCTGCTCAAGGGCCCAAAAGAAATGAGACTGAAAATCAGAGATACCTGGGGAAGAGGGATATGATGGACTTACGAGAGTGAGCACAAAGTGTGAAGATACCTTTACTGCAGATTAATACCCAGCAAAGGGTATCCACTGCAAAACAAACCAAGTGTACTCAATCAGTAGATGAAGCCAGCCTCTGTCCTTGGCTATTCCAGTGTTTGCACAATTATCTCATCAACAGAGTAGCCATGGTGGCAGAGTTGGAGGTGCTGCCTGCTCCCAAAAGCCTAGGCTCGCTCTCACCAGAACTGATCTAGCTACTGCCACCTTTGGCCTGCCAGTTGCAGAGACCAATGTTGAGCTCCCTATGTGGGTATCACCCTTACTGGAAACATTCAGCCACTTGGGAGCAGGTTGATTACATTGAGCCCCTTCCACCCAGGTTTCATGTTGACCAAGAGTAACATGTATTTTGGATATGGGTTGCCCTTCCTGCCTGTAGTGTCTCAGCCAGCACAACTATGGGCTTTATAAAGTATCTGCTCTACCTTCATGGAATCCCACTTAACTGTGTCTTAAACCAAGACAACCACTTTAAAGCAGAGGTAATGCTGTGATGAGTAAATGCTGTGTGATTCAGGAATCTTACTACATACCACACTATTCATAAGCTGCCAGTCTGATCAAGCAAGGAAACTGCCTTTTGGAGGCACAGCTGAGGTGTCAACTTGGCACTGTGTCTTCAATAGATAAAATACATGGGTCCAGAAACCAAAAGGTGGAAGTGGGAACAGCACAGCTCACCATCATTCCCAGTGACCCACTTGGGGGATTTGTGTTTCCAGTCCCCACAGCTTTAGGTACTAGAGGACTAAAGGTCCTTGTTCCCAGTAAGAGCAGGTATCCCCTAGAGGAAGGACCCCATTAAACTTAAAGCTAGCCTAGTAGCAATGCTAACCAAAGGTGAGGGAATCCATAACGCATGGTGGAAGAGGAAGATAAGAAGGATTGGTTACAATCTTGGGATCCACTACAGCTTCAAGGGCTACTGTCCCACTAATGTTCATCTTACAAGTTTTCAGAGATTGTAACCAAACAGAGACCTAGAGAAGCTTTGCCTGGATAGAACAAAATTAATGTGAAAAGCAAATGTTTCTGAGTGATGCAAGGGTAGGTCTGTAGTGACACTACTGATAACCAGACTAGATTCCCTTTCTGGCAGATGCATGCCTCTCTCAGCTGTTGTGTTATGAGTGTTAGCTGCTAATGGCTCACAGCTACCTCCCTCTGGGAGCCTTCTGGCCCTGGAAACTAGCATTCACCCCACATCGAGGAGGGGCAACCTCAGCCAGTGACTTACTGACAGGGTATACAATTACACCAGCCTGCTCACTTCAAGTTAGAATAACTCTGTAGTATAATTTGTGCTCCAAAGCATCCTGTTAGAAACAGACTGAAGCTAGTCTCTGAGGCCACATCCTGGCTTAGCTCTTTCCCTAAATTATCCTTCTTCTCTCATTCTTCTTCTTCTGAGAAAGCTTCTGCAGTAAATCACTTGGACCAGAATTCCTAACTCAGGCTATGCTTCCAGGAAGCCCAACATAAGACACCATTTATATAAATTAAACTGTACATGTACATCAACAACAATACCCATTTTCAAGAGAATACATAAATAAAGGAAACACAACAAACACATTAAAATCATTGCCTTGATGGGCAATAGATACAGAGGAGAATGAATAAATATATGATGTAAGAGAGGGCGCTTGCATGGACCAATGTAGACATTGTGACATGAATTGAGGACTGTGATTAACTCTTCTCTGCATATCTACAATCCAAAAATAAACACATAGAGAGGTCCTTCGATGACCCTTTTTAGCAAATTCCTATCTCATACTATAGAAATGCATTGAGGTAAGGGCTCAAATTGCTCTTTCCTTAACTTTATTGTTTGAGAATTGTTTTACCTCCTAAAAGGTCAGTCTGAAAAGATTAAGAAAAAGTAAACTTCTTTGGCTCTATTTCTTTCTCTAAAAATATTGTATTTTAATTGAAAAATAATAATTGTACATATTCATGAGGTACATAGTGATGTTTTGATACATATACAGTGATCAGATCAGAGAAATTAACATATCCATCATCTCAAACATTTATCATTTCTTTGTGTTAGGAACGTTCAATATCCTCTTTCTAGCTATTTAAAACTGTATATTATTATTAACTACAGTCATCCTACGGTGCTAGTCAACACTAGAACTTATTCCTCCCATCTAGCTGTACCCTTTAATAAATCTCTCCCTAATCCTCCCTTCCCCCTACTCTTCCTAACTTCTAGTATCCTCTGTTCTACTTTTTTACGTCTATGAGATTAACTTTTCTTAGCTTTCACATGTGAATGAGAATATGCAATGTTTAATTTTCTGTTTCTGGCTTATTTCACTTAACATAATGTCCTTCAATGCATTCATGTTACTGCAAGGGACAGGATTTCATTCTTTCTTATGACTAAATAGTATTCCATGGTGTATATATATACCACATTTTCTTCATTCATCTGTTGTTGGACATCTAGGTTAATTCCATATCTTAGCTATTGAGAATAATGCTGCAATAAGCATGGAGAAGCAGATGTCTCTTCAATATAATTATTTTTTTCCTTTGAATAAATTCGCAGTGGTGGGATTTCTGGATCATATATATGGTAGTTCTGTTCATAGCTTTTTTGAGGAACCTCCATACTGTTTTCCGTAGCATCTGTACTAGTTTGCATTTCCACGAATAATGTGTAAGAATTCCCTTTTCTCTGCATCCTCCCCAGCATTGCTTATTTTTTGTCTTTTTGATAACAGCCATCATAACTAGAGTGAGATGATACTTCATTGTGGTTTTGATTTGCATTTCCCTGAAGATTAATAATGTTGAGCATTTTTTCATATATTTGTTGGCCATTTGTATGTCTTCTTTTGAGAAATGTCTGTTCAGATTATTTGGCAATTTTTAAACTCATTTTTTAATTTTTGTTTTGGTTTATTTTTTTAATTTGTTTACATTTATTTATTGCTATTTGAGTCCCTTGTATGTTCTGGATATTAACCCCCTATCAAATAAGTAGTTCATAAATATTTTCTCCCATTCTGTGTGTTGTCCTTTCACTCTGTTATTGTTTCCTTCACTGTGCAGAAGACTTTTTAGTTTGGTATAATCATATGTTATTTTTGCTTTTGTTGCCTATGCTTTTGAGATCTTATTCATAAAATCTTTTACAAGACCAGTGTCCTAAAGCATTTCCCTTATGTTTTCTTCCAATAGTTTTATTGTTTTGGATCATACATTTAGGTTAGGCCAACCCTATTTCTAATACAGACATACCTCAGAGAGATTGCAGTTTCGGTTAAAGACCACCATAATGAAGTGAATCACACAAATTTTTTGGTTTCCTAATACATATAAAAGTTATGTTTATACTACACTGTGGTTTATTAAGGGTGCAATAGAATTAGGTCTAAAACACCAATATACATACTCTAATTTTAAAATGCTTTATTGCTAAAAATGCTAACAATCATCTGAGCCTTCAGCAAGTTGTAATCTTTTTGCTGGTGGAGGGTCTTACCTCAATGCTGATAGCTGCTAACTGATCAGATTGGTGGTTGCTGAACACTGGGGCAGCTGTGGAAATTTCTTAAGACAACAGTGATGTTTCCACATTGATTGACTCTCCTTTTCACAAAAGATTTCTCTCTGGCATGTGATGTGATGCAATTTGATAGCATTTTACAAACAGTAGAACTTCTTTCAAAATTAGACTTAATCCTCTCAAATCCTGCCACTGCTTTATCAACTAAGTTTATGGAATATTCTAAATCTTCTGTTGTCATTTTAACAATTTTCACAGCATCTTCACCAGGCATGGATTCTATCCCAAGAAACCCTTTCTTTGCTCAACCATAAGAAACAACTTCTCATCCACTGAAGGTTTATCATTAAATTGCAGCAATTCAGTCACATCTTCAGGTTTCACTTCTAATGCTAGTTCTCTTTCTATTTTTATCACATCTGTAGTTACTTCATCCACTAAAGTCATCCATGAGGGATGGAATGAACTTCTTCCAAACTCTCATTAATGTCGATATTTTGACCATCACCCATGAATCATGAATGTTCTTAATGGCATCCAGAATGGTTAATCCTTTCTAGAAGGTGTTCAATTTACTTTGCTCAGATCCATCAGAGGAATCATTCCCCATGGCAGCTATGAACTTAGGAAATGCATTTCTTAAATAATAAGACGTGAAAGTCAAAATTACTCTTTGATCCACGGGCTACACAATGGATGCTGTGTTCACAGGCATAAAAACATTAATTTTTTCATACATCTCCTTTAGAGCTCTTGCATGGTCAGGTGCATTGTCAATGAGGAGCAGTATTTTGAAAAGAATCTTTTTTTTCTGAGCAATAGGTCTCAACATTGAGCTTTAAGTATTCAGTAAATCATGCTGTAAACAGATGTGCTATCATTCAGGCTTTGTTGTTCCATTTATAGAGCACAGGGGAGTAGATTTAGTAAAATTCTTAAGGGCTCTAGGATTCAGGGAATGGTAAATGAGTATTGGCTTCAATTTAAAGTCACTAGCTACATTATCCTACAAGAGAGGTCAGCCTGTTCTTGAAAGCTTTGAAACCAGGCATTGACTTCTCCTCTCTAGCTATGAAAGTGCTAGATGGTATCTTCTTCCAATAGAAGACTGTTTTGTCTACATTGAAAATCTATTGTTTAGTGTAGCCACCTTTGTCAATTATCTTAGCTAGATCTTCTGGATAACTTGCTACAGCTTCTACATCAGCACTTGCTGTTCCACCTGCCACTTTTATGTTATGAAGATGCTTCTTTCTTCAAACTTCATGAACCAACCTCTGCTACCTTCAAACTTTTCTTCTGCAGTTTCCTCACCTCTCTCAATTTTCACAGAATTGAAGAGAATTAGAGCCTTTCTTGGGATTAGGCTTTGGCTTGAAGGAATGTTGTTGCAGGTCTGATCTACTATCTGGACCTCTCAAACTTTCTCCATATCAGCAATAAGGCTATTTTACTTTCTTATTATTCATATGTCACTATGGTAGCACTTTACATTTCCCTCAAGCACTTTTTGTTTGCATTCACAACTTGGCTAACTGTTCAGCACAAGAGACCTAGCTTTATTCAGCCTATCTCAGCTTTCAACATGCCTTCCTTGCTAAGCATAATCATTTCCACCTTTTAATTTAAAGTGAAAGATATGAGACTCTTCCTTTCACTTGAACACTTAGAAGACATTTTAGGGTTATTAATTGGCCTAATTTCAATGTTATTGTATCTCCGGGAATGAGGAGGCCCAAGGAGAGGGAGAGAAATGAGAAACAGCCAACTAGTGGAACAACCAGAACACACACAACACTTAAGTTCCCCATCTTGTACAGGTAAGGTGTGTGGCTCCCCAAAACAATATGACAGTAACATCAAAGATCATTGATCTCAGATCACTATAACAGATATAAGAGTAATGAAAAAGTTTGAAATATTAATATTATGAGAATTGCCAAATATGGCACCGAGAAATGAAGTGAACACATGGTTATTGGAAAAATGGCCTCAATAGACTCCCCTGTGCAGAGTTGTCACAAACTTTTAATTTGTAAAAAAACACAGTATCTGCAAAGCACAATAAAGTAAAGCACAATAAATCAAGGTATGTCTGTTCTCTAGGTAGGAAATGTATAAATAGGAGGTGAAGCTATTACTTTAACCAGGTCCTATTTTCCAGTGGACTCTGCTATGCCCAATACACACCATCATCAACACACTCACCCCCATAAGCCTCACCATGAATAATTTGAAAACCTTACAATTAGTATCAAAGCTACAAGAACATTTTGCTTGAGTTCTCTTTTGGTGAGTCCTTATCGTGTATTGAAACATAATAAGTACATAAGAACAGAGAAATACAATTTCAACACAGGAACTAAATAATGGATTTCCTCCAGATTTGGCTTATGTGTTTTGGATATCTTCATAACACTTGGTACAAAAATATGTGATCTGCAATTATTTAATTGAATTCATCACTGCACAACTAGTTCAACTAATATATATTGATTAATGATCACCGCTCTCTTGATAGCTGCAAAAATCATTAAGACACAGTCCGTTTCTCTAAGAAGTTTGTAATAAATGTTGGAGTATAGTATTTAAATATGTTGGGCTTTTCTTTAAATTTTCAAAGGGAATGTTCACACTTGAAATTCTAAAAGTATTTTCATTTTCATACTTTTAAAATTATCTCCATGCTTTCCTGGGAGAAAGTTAAAATCATTTTCTGATACAATCTTGTTTTTCAAATCTGCTTTCTAAAAGTCTTATATTATCCATAATCTCTTCAATGCCCTCAACAGCATTGTTTTATTTACCCCTCTCCACTGGCTTGTTAAACTACCCAGAAGAGACAGGTTCTCAAATGTCCATAACAATACCACTCTCTCTCTTTATAGCAGAAGTGGATTGAGATTGTTGGGAAAGCCTAGGATTTTATTGGAAGAGGTAATTAGCACAAGAACCTCTCAATTTCTGGAGATAAAAGTGACTAACTCATTGTTTGAGAATGTTGGGAATATGTTCCATGCTTTGCTTCTGGTTTCAGAGACCCAGAGTTCTGACAACTCCATAGGTACATAAGAAACCACGCTATTTTGCCAAGTGGTATCATCTTTGTAAATCACAAACATGAAGTTCAGCAATGAGGTTCAGACCCCTGGATTAGGCTCATAGTCTGGCTGTCAACCATTTTACTTGACTTATGTCCCTCATGTGACTTCTGCTTTTCCTAATACTCCCAGGCATCCCATGGTATTTCATTCCTGAGAGGTGCTATACTCACCTTTCCTCTGATGCAATTCTCTGGCCCCACTTCTCTATGGAGAAAACCAGCTCAGTAACTGAATTCCCATGTCTCTTGTATCCTATGGTCTCAGAATTACAAAAGCATTTGTGTGTAAGATATCGCTGTCTCAGAAAAGTTTTTTATTCCCATTTAATCTACATCCAATCAACAGGACCGGCTGCACAGCCCTTCTACAAGTCATCCTCAATTCAGACAACTCCAGAAGAAACTCCCAGGCAAACTCTTTCACTTATCCCGTCCCTGTCAGAGGTACTCACTCCTCTCTAAATTTTAACACCAAGTTCACACTCTTACCCTTCCTTCACACCATCCCTGACTCACACTCCCTCAGTTCCTCCATCATAGGGATAGAAGTGACCAAGGAGGGGAATTACTGCCCTCTCAATGCCCATGTGTCATTTTCAGAGGATTTATCTCTGGTCTACGATTAACCTAAAAAGTTAATTTGCCTTTCTAAGAAATAACACACATGGTTGAAATTCATTTACAAATCAATGGGTCTGGCATTAGCTCATTAGCTTTGTCTTCCGTGTACCTTGCTTTATCTTCCACAGCACTCTCAAGTAAAAAGTCCAAGTCCTTAGCATGAAACTTGAAACACTTCACTAACTGCATATATGAGCAACGATTGCCTAGGACCAGTTGGATCACCTCTACCAAGACTTTCCAGGAAGATGGTTAATCTCAGGAGCAGCTGGCTTCTCCTGAGAGGCCTGATCCTTCTATGCTCACATCAGGTCCCGGGAGACCTCAGAGAATACTTGTATGGGAAACTGTGATCAGCAAAAGCCTCTATGCCTCACATCTTTCCTGTGCTAATCCCCATGCTGCTCTGGACTGACACCACTTGATCTACACTCCCATGGATTCACTCTTCCTCTCAAATCTTTCTGCTGTGCCCTCTGGAACCTCTGTGGAATCCACAGTAAATAAATTTTCCTGTGTCCTCAGCTTCTTGACTGAACATTTCTCATGTTCCCGTACAGTAACTGACTTTTCTCAGGATATACCACGTCCCCTGTGTTCCCAGTAGAGATCGTGTCAGATTACTTCCCAGTGCCACTTCTAGACCTCTGCACCTCCCCCTAACTTGTACAGCAAGCATCTGCTGCTTTGAGGCTTTCACTCTCTTGGCGATAGCCTCTATATTGCCATTTCTCTTGGAAACTTGAAAAACACTGGCACCCTTCTTACTGCATTTCCTCTCCAGCCCAAGATCTGCTGTCATCCTGGGGGATACCAGCATCCACACGAACTAGCAACACCCTGATGCCTTTCCTTGGTCTTCTCGTTGCAAGGGATCCATACATTCAGTTCACTTTTAGTCAACCCTGGACTCGAAATAGGCACCTCCAAAAATGAAATTTATGTCCCCATGTTGGCACTACAAGATGTTCTCCTGTCAGCTTTCTGCTGCAGTTACGCCTTTTCTTGTTCCTTAACTTTCTGGGTTTCCAGTTCCATACCTCCCCACTTCATTCCAAGCTGCCGAGCCCTCCTCCTTTCATCATTCCCTCTCAAGATACTCTGAATACTTTAGCTCTTCAATAATCACTTGCCAATATTCTCCTTTCTACATTATCTCTCCTTAACATCCACATGTCCAAAAATGAACTTTGTTTTTACTGTTTTATTACAATATTTAACCTGGGATACAACATGGGATGTTTATCTTACATGTTATTTTTTAAATCTCCTAGGTTTTTAATATTTTATTAATTTTTAGATTATTTTCTCATTTATTATTTGTTAGAATTTTCTTACCCCTGTTTGGTGTAAAATACCATAGAATACTTGAAAACGTGGTGTAGAACAGAAGTCATGCTGGGATATAAGACAAGTGCGACGGTATGTAGCCTGACTGCAGGCCTAGCTGAGGACTCTGAACTATGTACTTCCCTTGCTTTCAGCATGGGCAAAATCAGCTAATTTTAACTGTACATTTAAAATATTGTACTTTTAATCTCTTTTTATGAATGAACAGAGGAGTTGGGGGTGGTGAGAGTGCAAGCCTGGGTGGGAGTCAGCTGCATGAGAGATCCTCTGCTTTGTTTCCCCGCATTCACCCTGCCAGCCCTCCGGGATAGACACTTCCATTCTGGGCTGCCAGAAACGTTTGTGCAGGTTGCACTCTGCAAAAAGGGCACCGGGCCAGGAGTGAATAGCGGCTAGAATTGCTGTGTGCTCTGGCTTGGAGGAAGAATTGCCTTTCTCTAATTTGTGCAAAGACATTATGTAAATTATCAACAACTTTTTCCCTACCACCTCTCATGCTGAACCTCTAACTCAAAAACTTCTCAGACAGGTCAATTCCATCAAACCATCTGCTGCTTCCTCTCTTCTTTTCCCCTTCCTCAACCCTTTCCACTCCAGGGAAAAATTTCAGAAGGGGCAACTATGTGTAGTATCTGGAATCGAACATCCCTTAATTTTATCCCAGCTCAACTGCTTACGCACTAGGACCTTGAACAGATTACTTGACCACTCTGAGCTTCAATTTCCTTGTCTTTAAAATGGTGAGTAATAAGGTTTTGTAAAGATTAAATGAGATTAAAGGTAGTGATCCCTCTAGGATAGTGCCTAGTATATAGCAGGTACCTAATATGCACTTGCAGCTAGCAAGCAAGGTGGATGAATGGATGGATGAAACAAAACAAAGTGTCTGGATCTCTCCAGCCACTCTGTGCCTTTAGGAATTGACATGTGCTCTACATGACTGGAGTCATGACACTACAGGAAAGACTTCTAAGAAACCCACAAGGGAGAAATTTTTGATAAATGGCCTTTATTTCTGGAATTTCTTCTATTTATTTTGCCTGACCAAGCCAGGGTTTTATCACTGCAGAAAAAGAAACAATTTGTATCCTGGAGAATTGTCTATCATTCAAGTCTCTGAAACTTTACATATAAAGTCAAAGACCTTGTGCATTTTATGAATAAATTAAGCAAATTACTAGAATTGTGGGTGGCTCGATTTTACTAATAACTTATTTACACTGACAGCCTAGTTCTATGAAAACATTACTTATCCAATTTACAGATGCATAGTACATGGAGAGAATAAAATGGCATGAATTAGTTTCAAGCAGAACATATCAAAAATGAGTTACGTAATTTAAAAAAAACCCAAGAAACTCCATATTTCATTAATGGTTTTATTAACACACTTATTTCTGTGAAGGACTTTTACAATTATTTATTCATTAAATTTTATTTTTTATCTTTTAACAAATGAACTTTATTTTGCAAATTAGAGGATATATGTTGAAATATTGTTTTAATATATATTTTTTATTTCAGAATATTATAGGGGTACAAATGTTTTGGCTGCAAAAATTGCTTTTGTATCATTTGAGTCAAAGTTATAAAATGATCTGTCCATTGCCCAGATTTTAAATGCTGACAAGGTTAACAAGGTATACATGACTAAGTTCCCAAATTTAAACACAGCAAAGGCAAGGTGACAAGATGCCTTAAGAAACATTTGAGTTAACTACGAAATAATTATGCCACATTTAGAAGTTGTACTTTAACTAGTTTCGCCCTTCCTACCACACAAGTACAAACACACACACAGAGATACACATGCACACACTCAGACCTACACCCACAATGAGGAACAAAAGAAAAAAATGATTGAAATAAAGATTCCACTTTTTAGAATAATGTAACTATTGTTATGATTTAAAATACCTTATCAGAGAAAAGAGAGTGAGTTCACTTCAACCAACAGGCTACAAAAGGGCAGGCTGGTGTTTGTCTCTATTTAGTAAAAGCTGTCAGAAACAAGTCAATGTCTTCAAAGCCCACTGAAAATTATTAAACAAGAAAAAAGTAAACTAAGTGGTTTCTTAAGAACCCTAATAAATTACAAGCAGAATCAAATCTCTCTTTTTTTAAAAAAATTGACAAGTTAAACATATTAAGATAGCCAAAACAAGCAAAGATATTAAGATAGTCTCATAAGCAAAGTTATCGATACTTACTGAGTGTACATTACGTGCTGGCTATAGCTCTGTGTGCTAGGGATATATCAATAAACAAACAAGTAAAATCCCTGCTCCTTATGGAGCTTATATTCTAGTAGGAGAAAAATAGCTATTTTTTGGTTGGCTAACTCCTATGTATTATGAAAAAACTACAGTATAACTCTCTTAGAAAACTTTTGTTCCTTCCAACATGATAAAAATTTCATAAGGAGAAAAAGTGTTTCTTTAACAAACAGGCATAAATTGAGGTTTCTTGGAGACTCACAGAAAATTTGGGGAATTTATGTACTAATTTTATCTCACAGCACAGAAAAAGGGAGACAATCCGGAGAAACGGTTCCAAGGGAAGGTGTCCTGATTCCTTAGCCAAACCAAGCTATGCTCCATTTTCCATGTAATTCTATCCATCTTTTTATGTACCATCAAACAAAACGTACTTATTGACCTTATACTGTATTCAAGCTTTCTGGATCCTTTAGTGTGGCTTTTTGCCTGAATCCAAATTTTACAGAACAAATCCTTTTAACAAGTTGGGATTTGGTCAAGAGGCCACACTTGGAGACCTGGAGGGCCACATGTGACCCTCAGGCTGCAGGTTCCCCACCCTAGGTCTGGTGTGGGAAAGATAGAAATACTTGAACAATTAAAGCACAACATGAAATGTTCCATAAGAAAGGCATATAGATATATTCTTGCCAGCCAAAAACAATCAAAGAAAATTAACAGGGGATTCCTGAACTGAGTCTTAAAATTGATTAGGAGGTGGAAGCATGTGCTAAATTGCTAATGATTTTAGATGTGAATGGGTCTTAGGATGTTTTCATGGGAGTGGAGAGAGTTGCTGGAAAGGTTTAAAGAAGACTAAATTATGAAGGTCTCTCCCTGCCTTGCTGAGGATATTATAGCTTATCTTAAAGTCTCTCAGGAAATGATGGAGAGGAGTCCCATGAAAAATTTATATTTTGGAAAATTCTGTCTTGGGTAGCACAGATTATGGATTCTGCTCCACTCTAGGGATGAAATTTGAGGGAAGGAAAGTAGCTTGAGAGCTGTATTGATTTCCTAGGGCTGCTATAATGAATTACTACAAATTACGTGGCTTCAACCAACAGAAATTTATTCTCTCATCATTCTGGATGGTAGTAGCCTAAAATCAAAGTGTCAGTGCCATGTTCTCCAAACACTCTAGGATTCTTCCTTGTCTCCTCCTAGCTGCTGGTGGTTACCAGCAATCCCTGGCCTTCTTTGGTTTGTAGATGCATAATTCTAACCTCTGCCTCATCTTCATATGTGTCCCTGTCTTCACTTGGCATTCTCCTATCTGCAATTGTGTTTAAATTTCCCTCTTCTTGTAAAGACATCAGTCATTGAGAGTAGGGTGTACCCGAATCTAGTATGAATTAACTTGATTAAATCTCCAAAAGATCCTATTTCCAAATAAGGCTATATTCCAAGATTCTAGGTAAATGTGAATCTGATAGGGACATTATTCAACCTCATACAGAAGCTACTGCAATAGCCTAGTCAAAAGATGAGGATGAGCTAAAACCAAGGTACTGACAGGAGGGCTGAAAAAGAGGAAATAGGCTCAAAAGAGTTCGAAACAGTACAATCAATTGGGTTTAATGACTTGTTGGATATGTAGCATGATAGACTGATTGCATTGGTGGCTTCAATTATTGGTCTTCCTAGACCCATTCCCTTTGACCTGTAATTTTGTAGTTCCCTCCCACTCTGAGATTGGTCATGTGATTTGCTTTGATCAATAGGGTTTTATTAATAGACAGCTTGGTATAAGCAGAGACTTATAAAAGCACTGGAGTGTTTCTGTTTCCTCTCCTGGAGCCCTGCCTCTTCTGTGAGAATAAGCCCATGCTAGCCTGCTGGAGGATGGGAGAGCACATGAGCCCACTTTTCCTATCTGAAGCTATTCAGGACTGGCTTATAGCAAACCAATCCACAAACATGTGAAAGAGCCCAGACAAGATCAACCCACCCTAAGCTGACAGATGTATGAATGACCTCAACCAAGACTACAAGTACCTCCCCTTTGATATATAAACTCGTGAAAAATAAATGCTTATCGGGGTAGTTTGTTACACAGCAATAGATAATTGATACATGAAGAATGAGGGAGAAAAAGGATCCAAACAACTCCTGCTGGTTTGGGTGACTAGGGATATAGTAGAAAATATAATAGAAAAAGTAGGAATTATTCTGTGGCTTTACTAACACTATTCCCTCTATTGTAATGTTACACTCCCCGGAGCTTACATAGATATCTAAGTACAAACAGTTCAGGGACAGCTTTAATCTCACTATTTCCAATAACTATTGTCTGGTGTCTACCCAAACTAATCTCTCATTCTCCTTAACATTTTTGACAAGTAATTTATGCCACATCTCACTCTCACTGCCATCAAACCATCTCTCTGATCCAAATTTGGAGCACAATTCTTCCAAGGAACATCTCACTTTTGGTATCAAATTCTACATCAATCATAATTTAATAAGAGAAGGAGAAGCACCAGGAGATACATAAAATTTATTATAGAATTTGACTTTATGTAATTGCAAAAGATGACAAAATCTTCTGGAAATCTGTTGTTTTTACATCTGATGTTAGAGCTTAAAGTTAACAGGGTGAGCAATCAAGAAGGCAAGATGAGTACAAAATAGGGCAGAGAGAGAGAATAAGTGGTAACCATAGCACAGGCTGAACCCCACAAGGACAGACTGGAATCCAACTAGGCTCTTGCTACCTCTGACTTCAATAACTTGAGCGTCTTACAAAAACAGCTGGTGCTCTTCATCATGGGACTAAATACATTCCTCTCCCAGGAGTGGAGGAAGCTAAAAGAGGATTTGGAGGAAGGTAAAGCAGTTGCAGGCCTGGCTGTCCCACACCAGCACCTGACAAAATGCTAAGTTGTCAACAACACCTGCATGCACCTTCTGAGTGCGAAAACTATATGGTAGCTGCTTCTTTTCCGTCCTTCAAATCTTGCAAAAAAAAAAAAATCTCTTACAGCCCACCCCAACTAGAAGCATATACTCAAGTGAATTCTGCTAAATGAAGTTAAGCCAAGTTGACATACTATAAAGCCACCGCAGTCTACTCCTTGCCAACATGGCAGCCATACACACCTTTAAACCATATGTAATTTCCAAATAAAGTCAATAGTAAACTCATGCTTCTGACTTATCTGAGATGACTGTACCATGAACAACTGAAAAGAGTATGCGAAGTCCCTTATCTACCTTTGAGAGATGTCTGTTCAGCTCCTGATAATAGCAGGGTGAGAGCCAGTCTTCCCCGAATCATCATTCAGCTTACAAGTCCCCAGCCGAAGGGTTCCTTCTCTTGGAGTCTATCGCTGGCATGTGAAACTGCTATTTTGCTGTGTGCTACCCCAGAGTGTCAGGGGCAACATACCTGCAAGTGTCCTATCTCCGTAAGTTTTCTCAAATGAATGTTTTCTATGAGGCCTGATGTGTATGCTGCAGATCATTTCTCCTTGTTTGCTCAACAATATATTTTTTCAAAATTCATACACCACAATGAGCCAAGTAAAAATTTAATTTTAAAAATTTCTCCAAAAATTGTGTTGAGGGTAGCATTTCACATGACTATTTGTTGAAAAGAATCCAAGAAATTATGTAATTTCCCCCACTTAAAGAATTTATATCTCTATTAACGCAAAGACTTTTTGCAGTATAAAATCCTATTTTCTTTTTTCTGCAAATTGAATTTGCTTCTTCCTGTTAAACTTATTCTTTGTGCAAAAATAACTTAAATAAGTTATAGTGCTAAACTTTGGAGAGAGGTTTAGTCAGTGATCAAAAATCTTACCAGTGTATTGTAAATAAAATCTTATTTACTTATTGCTTATTGATTCCTATCTCCTTCTTTTTCACATGCAAAAGTAAAATTATTCTCTAATCTTCATATGTCTAATTGCTTTCTCTGAACACTGGACTCAGGCCAAAATCTATCAGTTTTTCCTCTGTGATCCTGGACATGGTGCACAGCTGGGAATAAATGAGGAATTATCATTAAGACAAATAAGGTTATAATGGTCAGTTGAGCCAAGAGATGAGAAGAATTCTAAGATAGTACTTAGCCTGCTTTTTAAATTAGCTATGTTCTTTCTCAAGTCACTCCATGTGAATTTTTTCGATGAACTTCCTCCTTGCTTAGCTTTAGCAGTCTTTCATACATTTTAATGGATGGGATGTTTTAGAATAATTTAATATTTTTCCTTTCATTAATGATTACCCTTATTATCTGATTAATTATGCAATTTAAAACATTGATTTTATGATATAAAACATTTTAATGTTATTAACAGTGTTGAAAAATATAGTGGTGCTATTCATGTAAATTAGCCAACTTCATCCTCACAATAACTCTGAAGTAATGCTGTTAATTTATCCATTTTATAGATGAGGAAACTGAGGCCTAAAGAGGTAACTTGCCAGTAAGAAGCAGAAACAGTATTACAACGTAGACAGTGTAATTTAAGAGTTGTTCTAACTACTATGCTCTATTATATAATGATAACACTTGGCATTGTACAGTGCTTTGCTAAATACTATCACATAATCTTCACACCAAAACCAAGAAAAAAAAATACTCATTTTCCAACTGAAGGGGGGTAAGACTCAAAAAATTTAAATAATCTTGTCAAAATCAAACAGCTGAGGTATGATAAATCCAGGACAAGAACTCCAGTTTTCTCTCAATCTGTATTCTTTTTTTCTATACACTTTGATTCCTTTGATTAAACATGCTAAAAATCTCAACTATGAAATGCATGGTAATGATATAAATTTGGGGTGTTTATTTGGTCAAATCATACTGTTTCCTTTAAAATATCTAGAAACAAGCACCGTATGTACTCACCATCAAAATGGTATTAAATGATCAATACTTAAGTGCACATATAGTAGTAACATTCATCAGGTGTGGAGCAGATGGGATGGGGAAGGGGGATGGGTATATATACACCTAATGGGTGTGGTGTGCACCATCTGGGGAATGGACACACTTGAAGCTCTGACTCGAGTGGGGCAAAGGCAATATACGTAACCTAAACATTTGTACCCTCATATTATGCTGAAATAAAAAATAAAAAAATAAATACATAAAATAAAATATCTAGAATTTGTTATATTCGGCTCATTTTTGTGTGTGTGAAACATATCTGTACTCTAATAATGCATATGACTATCAGTCTGGAAATTATAACCTATAAGATTAGTGAACTTTTTCTGATTTATCATAATTATCAATTTAATTTATCACTTAAATATGTGCTAAGTAATAGAGCACAGGATGAGCATTAAGGCGAATTGACTTCTGGTCATGTTTTTTCAGTTAACAGGTGACTCGGGTGAATCACTTAACTAACTGCTCTGGGCTTCATTTCTCTCAGCTGTAGAATAAGGGGGATCTCCAAGTTCTTCATAGCTCCATAGTCTAGGACATGACTCATGTGCTTTTACTGAGTCTGTGGCAAGTAAAGAGGGAAAATTATACAAATTATATACAAAAGAGAATCTTTTAAAAATGTACTGATGAATTAAAAAATATCACATAGATAAGGATTGTCCCCCAAGAGAGGAGAGATACATGTTGCTACTAACGCATTGAATTCTAGGTGCCAGTCTCTGTGCAAAATGTTTTCATGTGCATACTTTCTTGTTACACAGCTCAAAAGCACCCTAAGAACATTAATAAGTTTATCTGGAAATGTTCAGTGGGTAATGTTAAACCACTTTCTTCTATTGTCAATCTTACTTATACTCCATTTTGTGTTTGGCATCCTACCTTAGTGTTGTTTTTTTCCATGATGTTAATTGGTTTCCACCTTGTATTTTTCCAAGTATTGAACACATGCAATTAAAATATAGCCAAGGGTTAGAAGGCAGAGAAGTAGCACAGAAGCCAGAGTCAGTAATTATGTAACTTTTAAAAAATTATACACATAATATGTATATGTGTATATACACACAATAGATTTATTCCAAATCCTCAAAAATTTCAGATTTAAGAACTTTAAGCAATTAAAAGATAGCAAAAATAAAGAAGGAAAACTAGTTATTTTTGAAAACTGTAAAAGATATTTCAATGTCAAAGTAATACTGAGCATCTCTTTGTACTGCAATATGCATTAAAATCTATTACATTCTTTTTCTTTTCCCTAGGTAAAAACGTTAATGTAATATGTTGATACAAAGTGCATTTAAATCTGTTCTCTTTATTTAAACACATTATGTTTTGTGGTTGGAGAGGACAGTTGTAAAATTGTTAACTGTACATTAGTCTCATACTGATTTCAGAGGCTAATAAGTAGCACAAACAGCATCTTGGTTAAGAATTAGCCCCAAACATAGCATATTCCATAAAAGTCCACCTTTACAATCTTTTCATACTGCATGTAAAGCACTAAAACCATAAGCAATAGAATTGTTAAAATATCAATAGAAGCTTATGTAATAATAAATATTTGGCTGGTATGAAGAATAAGAATGGGCCTCTTCAATAAATGGATGGTATTTGGCTTGCTCAACAATATATGGTCTTTATTGAGTATCTACCATGTGTCAGGCATTGTTCCAAGAAATATGAATATCATGGGTAATATTACACTATCATTTTCTTTAAAAATAATATGTCAAGACCAAGATTTGGTATATTATTTTAGACACATACTAATTTTTACATTTCTAAAGGAAGCCAAATAAATATTATGACAAATAAAATGTTCACTACCTATATCTATCCAAGGGTAATACACTAGTGTCTCTGGGGTCAATTGATTACACTAAACTTTATTTTTTGTTTTTCTTCCCTGTATAGGTGAGCTTTAGGGTGTTTACCCTTAAATATTTGATGCTTGTACATTTAGAAGAAACACAAATGGTGCTAGGGAGAGACTGTTTGTTATATCATGTTCAAATTAAACTGCAACTGTTTTTTTAAAAAATAACTCCTTTAGTCATTTCGGGTGGAATTTGATAAAAATTAAAGTACTCAAGACAAAAATAGATTACTAACAATAAGTGTTTTCTCAATGTAGATTTAGGAATTCACACCAAGCTTAGGGTTATTAACAGCAATGCTTATAAAAGCGAAGCTAGAATTACGTGCTGTTCTGAGGTCAATGTAACAGCAATTCTAGAGAGGTTGTGTGTATATTTTCTTCTAAGCTTAAATGTTGGAAAACAGGGGTAGAACTTATGGCCAGTTGAAATGTTGAAATTCCTGGTTCTTTCAGGTGTTCAGACTCTATCTTTGACCTTGTTACTACACTTACAAGTGTGGTGTACTCTCTGCAGAAACCAGAATAACAGGAAGCCAGATAAAATGCAGGGTAATAGTTTTATTGGCCTTAAAGAAGAGCCCCTTGAACATACTTACAAAAGTGGGGTAAACTAAAAAACTCTTACATATCAGAGATTCAGAAAACCATGAATAATTTGACTAATCATCAGCTTGCAGACAAGGCATACGGGCTTCAATTTGTGATCCTAGATTAATTCCTATAATGCATATTTCAATTCACTTTCATGCACATCCACTAATATTCAATTATACTGGCCAGTCTTTTGTATCTCTTTTTACATTTGGGTGAATATCTTCATTTTTAACAATGCTCTTCTACTTAAACCTAAAATCAAATGTGGAAACCATTCAGAAAATTTGAATAGGCATTGTACTTAAAAAAAAAAAATTGCCACTTCTATGCAAAGGAAATTTTAAAACCACATATAAGGCAGGGTCCCATCAAGAAACAGAATTTATCCCCAATGGATCAATGAAGATTTTAAAAAGCCTTACGAAAGTCTGGGGAGGGATAAGTAAACAAATAAGTGACAGTAAGTACTTAGAGACTAGCAAGAGTGGGACGCTATTACCACTCCTGGCATTAAAGAGACAAGAAGCAATAGTGGTTCTGGAACACATTGAAAACTGAATCCATGGAGAATGAGCCTTCCAGAAGGAGCTAGAATCATGGAGTAGTGAAACTATTGCTAGAGTCCCAGTGCCAAAACAGGAAGGAAGCCAGGGAAAAAAAAAAAAAAAAAAACCTCTCTCCACTCAGTTTTCCTGACTGTGCATCCTATTATCCAAATGCTCCAGAACCAGACAGCAAACCCAACGTCCCATTGGCCAAACTCAACCGGAGGCCAAACTCAACCAGAAGCCACCAGCAAGAAGAGCAAGTGATACCCTCAGTCAGAGTCAGCCTCCCAAGAAATAATAGAGCAGTACAGAGAAGGGCAGACAATGGATTTGGGAGGTGTCAGGGAGCAAATGGTGATTAATCAGCATATCAGTGTATTTAAGTGCCCTTTAAATTTAAGATAGGAATTGGGAATGTAAATAGGGTGCTTTTTGGAGTTCACTGAGTGACAATAGCATGAAAAGAAAAAAACATTTAATTTCATTCCCTGAAAGAGTGGCTGCTACAAAGCAATTACAAGCTGACCAATCTAAAGCCTACATGCATCCTACCTGAGCTTTTTCTTTGCAAAAAGATACGATCCTGTGTTTTGAGGTGAAGAATAAAAATATAGAAGCCAAGTATAGAAGTTACATCTCTAAAATAATTTAGACTCGAAAATTATTGTTTTAGCACCCCTTATGACCCAGCTGTTCCATTCTAGATATATACCCTTGAAAAATGTGTACATAAGTGAAAACATATACAAGGATATTCATTTCAACAATATTTGTAATAGCCAAAATGTCAACCCAAGTGTTGTGCAGCATTGGTGATATAGTGGTGAGCATAGGTGCTCTTCAACCCAAATATTTATTCACCGTGGAATGCATGTGGTAGGTATATGCATACAATGAAATACCCTATCATGAAAACGAATAGACTAGAAGTATACACAGCAACATGGAAAATTCTTATCAACATTACATTCGACAAAAGAAGCAAGATGGAAGCAAATACATTAACAATATGGCTTTATCTATACAAAGTTTAAAAACTACATTGTTTGGGATATATTCATACGTGGAAAATGTGTAAAGAAAAACAAAGAAATGATTACCATAAAAGTCAGCACAGTGGTGTTCTTTAAGAGGAATGGAGAAGAATGTGATAGAAAACAGACACATGGGGGCCTTCTGAGAGTCTGGCAATGTTGATATTTTTTCTGTTTGGATGGTCTTTACATGGAGATTTGCCTTATAACTATTTAATGCACTATATGTTTATTTTATGTACTCTTCTATATGTGTGTCATATTTCATAAAGAAAATGTTTTTAAAATTACTACTTGAGTTTCTTCTATTTGAAAATTTTGAATTTTACAATAAGGAGCCTTCTTGGTAATTAAACAGATAATCCCTTTCTGGGAACCTTTAGCCTTTGAAATAATTTCCATTGGTTTCTAGTCTTTAATTACAGCACTTACCAGATACAAGAAATTAAAAGCAAAGTCCAAAACATTTTGTTTCTGCAACCACTTTGGAAAAGACATCTTAGGTGTATCTCCATTGAGAAAGACAATTTGTCCTGGAAACACATGTGCTATGTATCTATTTTCAGAAGGAAAAACAGCACAGAAAATATAACTGCATGGTTTGATCTCAGAAAAAAAGAATTACAGTATGGACATATCATTAAATAATAAATAAAATAATATCAGTGTGCCAAAAACATACATAAAATTGGATTCTGAATGACTTTGGACTCAGGGATGGAAGGGCAAGGGTCAAGTTAATGATGAGAATGTGACATCCCCAGGGATCTCTATGGAGAAAAAGAGTCCAGGACAGGAGAGAAAAGGCCTGTTGAAATTAAACGTGAATTAAATTAGGGTCCTAATTAGAGCTGTGAAATAATTTATTCATAGAATAATCTAGTCTTCATACAACATATTTGACTCTTAAACCTTGAACTTTAAAAAAGTTCTGTTACATCTTGGCATTATTTTTTCCTTAATAAATAAGCACATTGGAGATTGACATCATAGGTAATAAGAAACATTTAGATAGTAATTTAAAATTGTTAAGTACTATCCTTTCTGACAATTTCCTCTTTCTTCCTATTTTCAAACAAAATGTGTTCTGAAGCTCTGAAGCTGTATTATGGCTTCCTTCCCCTGTCAAACTCCTTTTCCCAACATATTTTTCTCATGACCTAAATTGTTTTCACATGCATTACATTTTTATGCTTCATATTTTGCTTTAAATGACTTTCCCTGGAGTCCCCTTGCCTTTTCTTGTTAGCGCGCATTAAAGACTTATAGGGTAAAGGGTATATGAATTGTCACATTGCAGGGTTGGGTATCCAAGAAAAGACATAAAGGAAACTGCTACTTCTTTGTCAGATTGGGTAGCGTTGTCTCCAAACTCCTCTGGATAGATGGAGGCCCCTGACCAAATTCAAACTGCAGGTAGAATTTAGTTTTAAAACACCACTGCTTGTATTCCTTTATTATTTTAGATTACATCTCTACAACACTCTGCAACTGTTCTGAAAGTAGAGGGAGTAGGAGGGACATGGTGGCTCATGCACATAATCCTAGTCCTCTGGAAGCATTGCCTGAGGTCAGGAGTTTGAGACCAGCCTGAGCAAGAGAGAGACCCCATCTCTACAAAAAACAGAAAAATTAGCCAGGCGTGGTGGCACATGCCTGTAATCCCAGCTACTCAGGAGGGTGAGGCAGGAGGATTGTTTAAACCCAGGACTTTGACGTTGCAGCAAGCTGTAATGATGCCACTACACTAGCTGGAGCAACAGAGCAAGATCCTGTCTCAAAAAAAGAAAAAAAGAGGAAAGTAGAGAGAATAAAGATGGAACTTTGATATGGTTAACATTAAAATTTCTTCAGCATGGATTAAATAAACTCTTTTATTATTGTTCGACTAGTTACAAGCATTCCTAAGTTTTTGGCAGGTTTTTTCACTCTCGGGAATACTCCATTTGCCTGCTCCCCTACTGGCTAGTGGCTAGAAAGAGCTGACCACACCAAGACTATTATTATATAAATGACATCATCAGAATAGGTCCCTGTGTGCTTAAGTAGGAATTACCTAAATACAGTAATGTAGCTAAGAGCTGTGATTCAAGTTTCCTAAAATCTTAACTGCTGAAAGTACTCCTCTCAAAAGAAAACATCTAATTATAAAAGAAATCAATATATATTTATTTCAGACTTCAGAGTAGAAAATTATAAGGAAGGATATGACTCCATTTTAACATAGCCATTAAATCAAAAGATTTCTAAATACAAATAAATAGATCAACGTTTAGTTCAAATCTTACCTAAACTCTCTTGCATGTTGTAAATTTACTTAGAAGTGGGAAAAGAAGCAGTATACAAGGGAAAGGGAGTAGGGCTGAGAATTAGAGTGAGTTTCTAATCTACCATCTATTAATATTAGCTAGAAGTCTTTGGATACATTTAACTCTTCATCCTCATATTCTTCACTTGTAAAATGTTGGTAGTAACACCAGACTTATCTGTCAGACAGAATTATTTTAAAATCAAATAGAATTCCTCTTAGCCATCATAGAAGCTATCTTAGAAGCATGATTCAGAAGAGCAACCAAGGGAAAGAATGATGCGGGTTATTCCAAACCTCAACCAAAAGGCAAAGGGGACCAAAAGTAATTTGTTCAACTGCACACAGGACCCTATCCCTTCCTGCCTTCCACAGGATCTTGTTCTACTAATGATCTCTTCTCTCCTAAATCTGTAATCTCTCTTCTTTTTTCACGTGGCTTCTTTATCTACAAAAAAAAAATGGCCAAATTGCCTAAATCCTAACACAACTAAAAAATCTACCTAAGCATTGCCTCTCCCTTAAACTGTGACCTTAATTTTATCTTTTCCTGCCCTGTCAAATTTAAGAAAGTTTCTACAATTATTCTATCAACTTCCTAATCATCCTTGAACTTATTACAAAAGGGTTTCTGCCCATTTATTCTACTAAAACCACTTTGGCTGGGTTATCAACTGTCTCCTATTTGCAAGATTCAAGTGACATTTTTCAAGCTCATATGTTTGTATTTGACACTTAACATCCCTCTTTTTCTTTAAACCAAGTTTTGGGAAACAAACAGTCTACTCCTTGTTTTTATATGGCCTATGATCTTGGAATAGTTTTCACATTTTTAAGTGGTTCAAAAGGTAGTATTTTGTGATGTAAATATTATATGAAATTCAAATGTCAGTGTCCACAGATTAAGTTTTACTGGAACACAGCCACACCTATTTGTTTGTCTGTGGCTACTTTTACACTACAGGAGCATAGCTCAGTAGTTGTATATATAACTCACGTATGTACAGCCCACAAAGTCTAAAACATTTACTACCTGGCTCTTTACAGAAAAAGTTTGCAAATGCCAACTTACATTCCCTTCAGCCAAGGTTTCCGGATGCATTTCTTGGAAAAGTTCCTACTTCTCTGATAAGTCCTCCCTAGCTAGTGAATATTAAATGAGATAACACATGCAAAGTACCTAAGAGAGTATCTGTCTCATAATTTGTTTGAATCAGTGTTAGTTGTTTTTGTCTGTTGACTCCTCCTCCTCTGTATATCCCTTAGATGTATATGTTCCTAAATATTTCATCTTCATATTTTTCCCTCTCTTTCTTCTTCATACACTTCTTTTAAACTCATTTCCTCCCATAGCCTCAAACATCTTCTCCATGCTGATGACTTCCGAAGCTACATATCCTACCCAGATTCTGCTTTACTTAAATGTCCTTCAGGAAAACAAACTGAACAAGTTCAAAATTAAACCCATCCTTCCCCTAAAATTTGCTCTTTTCTTTTTTTTTTTGCATCCGCGATCTCAGTTAATAGCACTGCTATCCACCCAAACTCTCAACCTGAAAACCTCTTCCTTTCTGCCCCTCTTTCACCTTTCATATCCAACCAATCAATGAGTCCCTTCCACTGCATTTCAGAAGCTTGTCCCACCATCTTCAAAACCATCACTTTGGTCTAAGTTCTCTTCATTTCTCTTCTGGACTATCTAACTCATCTTTTTACCAAGAGTCTGGTCCTCTTTGGATCTATCCTCTACATTTCCACCAGAATTGCCTTTCATTTTCCTATATAACAAATGGGATCATAGGACTCCCTGCTCAGTGACCCCAGTGACTCTCATTGTCCACAGGATATAGTCCAAACATTTGAACCTAGCCTTTCACAATCCATTCATTCCTTCCACAGATATTTATTGAGCATGTACTATGTTCCAAACACTGTGCCAGACTGTAGGTAGAGCAGTAAACAATACCAGCATTGTCTCTGCTTGCTGGGAAATTCCAATCCAGCAAAAGAGATCAACACTAAAGAATCATTTCATTTCCCTTGTACCCATATGCAAAAAAGGCCCACTTTCATAGTGCCATATGCACATGTAATGACCTCTCTCTAGAGGTTTAACCTTTAAGACAAGGCTCAAATACTTCCTTCCACCTCTAGTATGAAAACTTTCCCCAACTTGTGGCTGTCAGAATTAATTTTAGTCTTCTTTGTATTGTATAAGCATATCTTAATTATTTCAACACAGTATAATACATTCTTACTTCTCTTACCTCGCTGAATTGCAGACTTCTTATATTCAGGGGCTGTGTCTTCTTGACGCACCCACGACTAATCCGGTAATCATTATAGTTGTTTTGATTAATGAATTGTGTCTCTTCTGTGACTAAGGGCCAAAAACTGGCTAATATCTACACTATAATAATAAGCAATATTTGAAAAAAGTGAAAAATAAAAAATGGAAAGAGATAACGTATGTTGCTCGTGGATATATAATATAAAGACACACTTGAAGCTCTGACTGGGTTGGGGCAAAGGCAATGTATGTAACCTAAACATTTGTACCCCTGTAATATGCTGAAATAAAAAAATTAAAAATTAAATAAATAAAAAGAAAGTACTACTTTATTTGCATTTTATGTAAGTAATTTTAATAACATGACTTTTACATTTTTTTTCTTCCAGGAAAAGACAATGATTTGCCAAAAAGGCATATTTAGCTGTTAATTCTTAATTTCTATCAACCAATTTTATTTCTTATTTTGGTATATTCGAAGTACATTTTGGTGAAATATAATTCTCTTTGCTAAGAAGTATTTGAGAATATTATTCTCACAATATTTGTTTTATATGCATAATATGTTTACATCTTGTATGAATCCAAGTCATAAACAATGTGGAAAATAGAGGATGACAGACGGGCTGCAGAAAGAGTCAAGAAAATAATTACAATAATTACAATAATAACTACTCTGATCTTTAAGATGTGCCAAAGGGGAGATCCAGGAAATTACCAAGTAGTTAACATCAATACTAGGAAAGAAAAAGAACAAATAATAATAGAATTGATCAGGAAGTACTTAGGCAAAAACAATTTAATGAGCAACTAACAGCGTGAGTTCATGTGGAAAGACTGCGGAACACAAACCAGACAGAAAGTATGAGTACAGACAGAGTCAGCCAAAGGAACCTGAATTTGTCTATTTTAAATTATACCAATAGCCATGTCAAAGTGTCAGAAATTAAAATAATCCTATGAAGATAAATATAAAATTAACTTTTGACTCATATGCTAGAAAAGACAGTATTTAATTTTTGAAAATTTGCTATTCAGAGACCCCTTCAATCCAATTATGCCTCTACCACTGGATCCCAAGTGGTGCATATGAGCACTAGTGGTATTACTTGAATAATCTTAGCCCATCTCCCAATAAATAGTTGTGCAAACCTTGCTAATAAGTGGTTTTCAAGCCAACCAAATATGGACTGTTTATGCAGGCTACCCTTGTGAATGCCTCCAGCATGAAAACTAGTATAGACAAAGTCCTAAAAAGATGACAGCTGTTAGCAACCCAGGGGCTACACGTGAGTGCATCAAGTTTTTCTTTTTTAGGGATAATTTGTTTATGTGTAAGGACTCAAAACAAGGAAAAATCTATAAAAGTATTTGGACTGCAAAGTCAAGTTAAAGATTCTAAATGGGCCAGAAGGAGCTTCATTCATTAAGGACTGTCTCTAACCTTAGTGAAGCTCAGGTCAGATATAAACATTTTTCCTCTAAAAAGTCATGCTTTTCACCGGTTGGGGAGGAGTCTTCTGTTTGGATCAGGAATCATGCAGCTCAATCATCAGGGGCACAAGCGTTCCCTGTCCAACAGGGATGTTCTCAAGGTGGCTGGGTGCGAGAGAAGTGTCTGCCAAGTAGACAGCCTGATATCATGACCTCTATAGCGGATAAAGGACAGCCAGCGTGATTATGTGACTAAACTATTTGATAGTAAAGAAGGGAAGAAGGGGCCACCCACCAAAACTGAACCAAGATAAGACATACGGTGGTTATTTTTGAAGAAGCAAAAAAAAAAAAAAAAGAAAGAAAAAAGAAAGAAGAAAGAAAGAAAGAAATATGGTAGAAAATATCTGGATTGTACAGGGAAGACACAAGGGAAATCTAACTAAAATTGGGACAACCTATTCTCCCTATCTTTCCTCATCCAGTTAAATTCAAATACAATTTTGCAAATGTCACCCATTTTTTTAAATTTTTTAATCTGAAAGTATGTCAATTTTATATGGGTCAAAATATATACCCTTCATCATCCTAGATATCTATCTTATTCATCCCTAATACTTCATTTTTCAGCACCTCCATTTATTAATAAAGCTTTCTTCTTTTAAAGTTAAATATTTAAGTAATCGATGCAACTTTTATGTATATCAGTTCCTTGTACAGAGCATGATGCATGTATTCAACGATTATCAACAAGGATGTTCATAGATTTAAAACAGTCACATAGAAAAAATTTATTTCTGGGAATTTTACTTTTGTAGTATTTTTCATTCCTTCCTATCATCTATCAACATTTTTATTGGTGAATGTACTAACCTTGCTTTTTTTAGAAAGTTAAATTAATTTAATACCAAAGTGATCCATCTTCATTTACTACATCTGACTTCATCTCTAAAATTAAAAATAGCTTCATTTCTACTAGTTTTCTTTCCTCATGAACATTTATATAATTTTTAAATATTTTCTCACAGTTAAAGCAAAATATAACTTAGAATAATATATTTTACTCTTTTAGAGTCTTCCAAGCTTCTACAAATTTTATCACATTCACCAGTTTAGCAGCTAATATTTAAAATAACCTTATACTCTAGAGAGTTACAAACCTTGCAAATACTCATTCTCTATCGCTATAAATAAAGGTGATCAGGAATAATAGAAATCCTCTCTGATTAATGATCTGTGAATCATATAACTTAGTTTTTTTTTAAAGGTTATATCTGTAAAAGTAGAAAATAAGAGGGGTAAAGCAGTTGTTTGCTCATCCTACGTATTGGTTTCTCATAGTATGCCACACAGACAATTGAAATAAATCACCTGAGAAGTAGACTCTCATTACAATATACAGCACTGTAAAATTCAGTTATACTAATAAGGCTATAAACATGCCCCAGTAAAGAATGTTCAACAATGCTGTTTTTGGTCATATTCTTGTCTTTTTCTATATTCTTATAAACCACTTAAAACAGGAATATAAATTTTGGTACGTTCAGTAAGATAGATTCCTATCCTAGCAAAAGGATTTCTTAGTGACTGTATTTGAATATTTTGATAACACACATGTGCACAATTATTGGGGTAATACCAAATAGCTAACAATGATTGACCCTAACTACAAGGAGGCACAGTTCTATTTATTTTACTTCATTTAATCCTCATTCACATTGAGTTAGATGCTATTAGTACCCACATTTTACTGACAACTAACCTGAAGCACAAAAACATTAAATAACTTGCCCAAGTTCACACAACTAGTAGACAGAATATTGGAAACCCCTTATTTTAAGTGCCAGGAAATATTTAGATGTCAAGATATTTTCACATCTTGGCCAAGCTCCATTTAGTGCCTCTCGAGAGAAAGGAAAATGGACTCTAGGTCTCTGAACTCCTAGCTAACGTTTCTTCCCATAACATTTCTTTGCTACTTTTCTATTTTCAAAAATAGGACATAAAGTTCAAAGGAGAAAGCAGCAACTTCTGGTAGATGTGAGCAGGAAAATTAAGAAATTGAGCGTTTGATCTGAGTCTTTGAGGATAGGCAGGTTTTTCAAACAGCAGCAGTTGGAAGATAATCTAAACAATGGACCAACACAGGCAAAAGGATGAAAGTAAAAAACTGAAGAAATGTGAGAGGTCTATACTTAGAGAGATATTTAGAGAGATTTGAGCAATATGGGTGAAAATTTTAAAAGTAGGAAGGAGTGATAGAAATTGGAATTAAAATGAAACTCTCCTTGTAAATTTAAACTCCATAAAGCTTAATGATATTCTTAGGGAAAAATTTTAGAACAAGAGAAACACAGAGAATGTTAATTTTTTTTTCATTGTGAGCAATATATGTGGCCATTTGCATGAGTTCCAATTTACAGTTTCTAGTAGCTGTGTAATGAATTCATTTGAAGTTACATAGGCTAACACTATAATGTGATCAGTCTAACCCAGTGTTCTCTCTGAGGCAAAAAATCATAGTTTGTACAGTAGTAGACTAGATTGACACCTGCCACAGTATCCATCTCAAAAGCCTGGCTCTGTTCTCTCAATCTCTCTTCACTAGGATGGACCTCTACTTAGAAATGAACCTGAATATGGTGAATATTTACATATGTTTAGGATGCCCTTTCTTTCTCAACTAAATTCCAGCTGCATACTGAAATACCATAAAATACAGGAGAACCAGTTGCATACTCAAAACCAAAGGAATGCCCTAAAATACAGATATAGACACACTGACAGGGTTGAAACCATTGGACCTTCAAATTTAGTGTCAGCAAAAGCTGTCCACAATAGTTTCCTCCAATGGTCCTTACTTTCCAAACAGTTTCTGTGCTAAGTTCGCTGCCTTCTTGTTCGTTCTGCTAATTTTTAGTGATATAATCATTATACAAAATTTGGACAACATAAACAAGCAGAAAAAGAAAATATATTAACATACCCATAATCCCTATATTCAGAAATAGCCACTGTAAGCAGTTTAGTAAGTATACGTCCAATCTTTTTCTATGTGTGTGTGTATGTAAACATATATATGTCTTATATAATTTGAATAACAGTATACATATTGTTCCATAATCTGATTTTTCACTAATTAATATATCATGAACATTTTCCATATCATTCAATATCCTTCTACATTACTTTTAATGGCTAGATTCCATTCCGGGTGTATCATAGCTTATTTAACCAACCCTCTATTTAGGGGATATTAAATTTATTTCCAGTTATGTACTATTACACATGGTAATGTAAATAACATCCTTGCATATAACTCTTTGCATATATTCATAATTATTATTTAGAATAAATTCTCAGTTGATGAGGGTATGCAACAATCCTACAGAAATATGTATGTGTTTATATGTTTACATATATATATACATATATATATATATATGGGGGGAACCACACCAGCTTCCCCACAACCTTGCAAAAACTAAATTCTGATGTGATCACCTTTTCTTTTTAATCTTTGTTAATTTTATAGCTGAAAAATTGTACCTTGTTCCTTTAAATTCCATTTTTATTACTGAGAAGAGTAAGCTTTTTTTCATGTTGATTAGGCGTTGAACTTCTTTTGCATTTCCTGTTGAATTTTACCTCTAGACTGATACTCAGATTTGGGCCTTTGGTAAATGATCTAGAATTTGACGCCGGCCAAGTCCCGGCTTCAGGGGAAGTGAGGCTTGGGGCACTGCCTTTGCTCATTCAGCATTTCAATAATCCAGCTGCACTTCAGTTCTGTGTTCACACCTCCAGCCACAGTGACAACGCCATCCAATCCCACCTCATGTGACACATACAAAGAGGAAAGAAAGAAAAAGCCCATATCAAAATTTCCCAATTTCAATACTATAATAGAAAAAGATTAATCAGGGAGATAAAGAAATTTTACCCCTTTTTTAAAAACATCAAAAAATTAACACATCTCTGACCAGCATACAAAACTGCCTGCTTCTCTCCAAACATGGGTGCCATCCATTAAGCACTGAAGTATCTGAAACTTCTACATACACTGTTTTTTTTTAGCCCTGACAAATGTTTAGAAAATATTATTGCCCATATAATAAAAACCCATATCAGAGAAAAAGCTTGTCTAAATGTGCAGGGTTAATAAGCAGCAAAGCTGGGCTTCAAATCCCTGCCTCTGGGGTCATAACTCCAAGGTGCACCCTTTAGCACAGGGTGGACATGTCATTATAGTAGAAAAGCCCAGGGTTAAAACCCTACCATTACTCAGACAATTCATCACAATAATAATGGTGCCATCAATTTCTTGGAAAATTTCCTTCTCATCTGCTTGTTTCTGATGATATAATATCACTGAGAGCAAACCCCACCCTTGCAGGAGGTTTTACTCAACACAGCTGACTCTCTAAAAAACTTCCAGCCCTCAAAACTATAATTATTTTTAAAACCAAGTTGGAATTTAGTACAGGAGTGACAGTGGTTAATGATTTACAGCACTAAATAGACTTTAAAATATAAAGATTTCTTGAATCTTAATAATCACAGGAGCATTTCCTATTTTCATTTCGCAGACTCTAGGTTTGGTTATCAATCACTTCTGGCTTTTCTACAAAGGCCTTGTGATAAACGGTTCCAAATATCTGTGACACTGTGAGGTGAGGTTCATGATGAGTCCAATTTCAAAACTGAGCAAACAATTACTGCCCAGGACAAGCTTCACACTTGATAGAGAGTTAGATGCTGTGAGTTTCCTTTCTAGTTCCCTAATTCTCGAGTGTGGACCCCCCGCCCCCAGTATCCCCTGAATCACCTGCACGCGTGGCTGCCTCCCAGAGACCACTCATCCTGCAGGAGAAGGAAAAGCCAGCGACTTTTCTCTCTGTTCCCTCATCACTTAGCATAGCACCGAATACAAAGAAGCTCAATAAACATTTGCTGAGCAAATAATCCAGGAGAGACTACTGAAAACTGTATACACAGGAAGAAGTTACACAAAATAAAAAGAAATATTACCAGTGCGAGTTCTTGACTGCTAGCAAGCACAGTAGAAAGGGGGATGTCACATCCAAGAAAGCGTTGTGTTGTCTATTTAAAACAGAGCATGCCAAGGCCAGGAAATCGATGCTGAAAAACAAGAAAAGGGCCTGGAATCCTAGAAAAAGTCCATGAAATCGCACTGCACCTTCATTCTTTCTCTTTTCCCCCACACCAGTGTCTCCCATGGGTTCCTGCCCAACACCTGGGGCAACTCTCCCTCCACTGTGCTATTCGTTCCAGTTCCTCCCTCTCCTCTTGGCCTCCTTCGCTGTTTAATGCTCTCTGTTCTTTCTCCCCGTTTCCTGTTTCTCCTGTCTCTGCCTGTGCGTTCCTAAATTTTAAATATAGTCAAGGTCTCTGCTTGATTCCAGTGCACTCTCTCCTCACTGCCAAGCTTCTTGAAATGCTCATTTCTGCAGCCTCCACTTCCTCCTGGGCAGCTCCCTAGCACGAAGCTCATCTCCTGATACCAGAGCTCTCTCCTCTACCACGAAACTTTTGGATCTAATTCCTGGTCACCCTAGTCTTGAATATAAATACAAATCTTGAAAAGCTACCAAAATCCATTACTATCTTTTCCAACCATTTGAGCTAAAACCAAGCGCTCCTATCAAGAAAAAATAAACAGCAAAGTAAATATCTTTAAGCCCTCCAAAGGAGATCCATGTTTTTTCAACCATAATGGCCAATGACACATCTGCACAAGGCTCTTAAATAGATGAACCTGATCAGCTGCCTGTCATAACCAGCTCAATAAACTCCCAATTCTCCAGTGATTTCTGTAAATTCTCTGTATTCTGTCTTGACATTGTTCCTAGTCTCATTACACCAATGTGGGTTACTTCTACCTTGGTCCATTGTTATTCCAACTTCTATTTTTTATTTTTATTTTTTATTTTATTTTTATTTTTTTATTTTTATTTATTTATTTATTTATTTTTGAGACACAATCTCACTCTGTTGCCTGGGCTAGAGTGCCCTGGAGTCAGCCTAGCTCACAGCAACCTCAAGCTCCTGGGCTCAAGCAATCCTTCTCCCTCAACCTCCCGAGTAGCTGGGACTACAGGCATGCATCCCATGCCCACCTAATTTTTTCTATTGATTTTTAGCTATCCAATTAATTTCTTTCTATTTTTGGTAGAGACAGGGTCTCATTCTTGCTCAGGCTGATTTCGAACTCCTGAGCTCAAACAATCCGCCCGCCTTGGCCTCCCGGAGTGCTAGGATTACAGGCGTGAGCCACCACGCCCGGCCTTATCCCAACTTCTAACATCTCCACACTCTAATCCACCATGCACATCGTGCCCCTTCTCACTCAAAAGTTCTTGGTCATTCCTCAAGAACCAAATTAAGTTTAAACCCCTCTGCTAACTTCTGAACTCCACATTCATGTTAACCTCATCTTTCTATTTCTTTATGCCACTCCCTCTTACAGTAAATGCACAGGCTGTGATGCCAGACAATCTGGAATCTTGGCCCTGCCTCTCACAAACCATGTAACCTGGGGTACCTTGCTTAACTTCTGTAGCTTAGGTATCCTCATCTGTAAAATGGGAATAATTACCTTATATATATGGGCTTGCTGTAATTATTAATTAGGTTAATAGATATGAAGGGCTTAAGAGATGCCTGAAATATATAGTAAGTATCCAACAAATGATAGCTTTTATTATTAATATTCATGTGCTCTAGTAATTTCAGGAAGTATCTCTTTCCACACAAATGATGCTTTTTTGCCATAGTACTTTTACATATGCTGTTTCCCTGGTCCTCAGTTCAAAAATCCTATCTATCCTTTAAGACCCATTTCAAATAAAATTCCTTCCAAAATATAATTCTTTTATGGGCTCAGTCAGTCTTAGAGCGATGTATTTGCAAGTGTTACTATGTGCCTGACACCCCAGGAATATAGTGAACTGTGAAGGCAGGACCCTGTCCCAGAGGCACAATCTGATGGAGAAGGGGATGCTGTCCCCTTCCTGAGTTAGTACATCCAGGACTCAGGGACCATGTCTTTATAAACTTGGCATTCTGACCAAGTCCTCCTGCAGAAACCTGTGTTTACTACATGCTTGATTGCATCTAAGTACATTTGGCATTTCTAATTTTACAAGAATTCAAAAAATATAAGTGCTTTCAACATATGGTATGTTGGCAAATAAAAGCTTTTGTTTTTTTTTTAAATAAGTCTTAGTTAATAATTAATTTACATTATGTTTCTGACCTGCAATGTTGTCTAGCACAGAGGTTGTTAGTTCTTGCAGAGGAGGGCATGAAAGGTTAGAATTGAATGTCTCTAAGTTCTTCAAAAACTTGGAAGCAAGAAACAAAAGTCAGACATTGATGCCTTTACTCATTTACGCAAATCTCATATTTTGCCTATTTAAAACAGCTTTATTGATATATAATCCACATACTGTACACTTCATCCATTTAAAGTGTTCAAGTTCCATGGTTTTTAGTCTGTTTGCAAAGTTGTGCAACTGTCAACACAATCGAATGTACAACTTTTCATGACCCCTAAAAGAAACCCTGTGCTTACATTATAGCATTCACTACCATTTCCTTCCACCCCTTCATCCTCAGTCCTAGACGACCAAAATTCTCTACAGATATGCCTTTCCTGGACATTTTATAGACATGAAATCAAACAATATGTGGTCTTTTGTGACTGGCGTTTCTCACTTAGCACAATGTTTTCGAAGTATATTCATGTTATAAAACATACTTCATTCACTTTTATTGCCAAGTAATATTCTACAGTATGGACATGTAACATTTTGTTTATTCATCAGTTGATAGATATTTGAGTTGTTTCTGCTTCAGAGCTATTATGAATAATGCTGCTATGAATTTTCATGTCTATGTTTTTGTGTGGATTTACATTTTGATTTCTCATGGTCATATACCTAAGAGTGGAATTGCTGAGTCACATGGTAACTGTATGCTTAACGTTTTGAGAAATTGCCACTGTTTTCCAAAGTGGCCGCACCATTTTATATTCCCACAAACAATGTATGAGGGCTCCAATTTCTCAACATCCTAGCCAACAATTTGTTTTCTGACTTTTCTATTATAGCTATCCTAGTAGGTGTAAAGACATATCTTATTGTGGTTTTGATTTGCATTTTATTGCTGGCTAATGATGTTAAGCTTTGTCATAGGCTTATTGGCCATTGTCTACCTTCTTTAGATAAATGCCTATTAATTAGGTTATTTGTGTTTTTATTACTGAGTTGAAAAGTTCTTTACATATTCTGAATACAAGTGCTTATCAGATATGCGATTTGTAAATATATAATCACATTCTGGGGGTTTTCTTTTCACTCTCTTGATGTCCTTTGAAACACAGAAGCTTTTAATATTGATAAAATCCAATTTATCTATTTTTCTTATGTTGCTTGTTCTTTGGGTGTTACACCTAAGAAGGTTTTACATAACCCAAGGTCACAAAGATTTACTCCTATGTTTTATATTAAGAGTTTTATAAATTTAGCTCTTACATTTAGGTCTATAACCCATTTTGAGTTATTTTTTTTGTGGGTGGTATTGTAAGGGGTCCAACTTCATTCTTTTCACGTGAATATCTAGTTATTCCAGTACCATTTGTTAAAAAGACTATTTATTCTTCATAGAATTGTCTTGGTACTCTTGTTGAAAATCAATTGACCAGAAACGCAAGGATTTAATTTATGGACTCAATTCTACTCCATTGACCTATATATCTATCCCTATGCCAGCACTATACTGCCTTGATTATTGTAGTTATATAGTAAATTTTGAAATCAAGAAGTATGAGTGTTCCAACTTTGTTCTTTTTCAGAACTGTCTTGACTACTCTGGGCCCCTTGTACTACCATATGAATTTTAGGATAACCCTGTTAATTTCTTCAAGAAATTAGCTTTGGGTTTCATGGGATTGTTTTTAATCTGTAGACCATTTGGGGATTAATGCCATTTAAACAATATTAAGTCTTCCAGTCCATGAACACAGAATGTCATTCCGTTTATTTAGGTATAATTTAATTTATTTCAACAATGTTGTTGGTTTTCAGAGTATAACTTTTGTACCCTTTTTGTTAAATTTATTTTTAAATATTTTATTATTTTGACCTAAGATAAATGAAATTTTTTTCTTTGAATTTTTAAAATTTTAATACAATTCAAATAAGTATGTGTGGTTCATTTCATCTCCTTCACTGTCAAACTAGGTGGTAGGGAATGCTTCCACTTCTCTGCCTTCTCTTAATTTATGATGACCAAGTCTAAAGCTATGTGTTGCATTGAACATCAAACTTCACTTTACTCTTAGTTTTCTTAATCTTGACAGATTTGGCATCCTTTCCCCTGGCTGTGAGCAGAAATTCCTTGATTTCCTCAATTTTTCCAGACATAGCAACAAAGTGTGCAGGGAGAAGGTGAAGATGGGCACAGCAAGTAGTAAAAAGCAAGAAGCAAATTGTTTTCTTAATTTCAGTTTTTATTGTTTATTGCTAGTATATAGAAATACAACTGATTTTTGTATATTGATCTTATACTCTGAAAACTTGCTCATTTATTAGATCTAACAGCTTTTTAGTTGATTCCGTAGGGCTTTTAAAATATAAGGTCATGTCACCTACAAATAGAAAGAGTTTTATTTCCTTTCTAGTCTGAATGCCTTTTATTTCTTTTTCTCACCTAATTGCCCTGGCTAGAATCTTTAGTATTAATACAAAGTTGAATAGAAGTGGGAAGGCCAGACAACCTTGACTTGTTCCTAATCTTAGACACATGAAAACATCATCTTTCAACATTAAGTATGATATTAGTAAGTTTTTCATAAATGGATTTTGCAGTTTGAGGAAGTTTCTTTCCACTGCTAGTTTATTGAGTATTATAAAAGGGTGTTGGATTTTGTCAAATGCTTTTTTTTAATTTGTTGAGAAAATTGTGTGAGTTTTGTCCTTTATTGATATGGTTTATAACATTGATTTTTTTTCCTTCTTTAATTTTTTATTGATACATAATAGATGTACCTATTTTGGGGGCACATGCAATAATTTAATACATTCTTATAATTTGTGAAGATCAAATCAGTGCAATTGGGATATCAATCACTTTAAATATTTGTCTTTTCTTTATGCTAAAAACGTTCAAATTATTCTCTCCTAGCTATTTTCAAATAAACAATAGATTATTGTAAACTATACTCAGCCCACTGATCTGTCAAATATCAATTAATTTTTGGTATCCTAATCTTGCTTTCCTGTGATAAATCTCACTTCACCTTGGTGTATAATCCTTTTATATGTTACTGTATTCAATTTGCTAGCATTTCATTGAGGATTTTTATCTATACTTATAAGAGATAATGGTCTGTAGTGTTCTTGTAATAAATACCTTCATTTGGTTTTGGTATCAGGATAATTACTACTGTCCTGATAGCATGAATTAGGAAACAATCATTATTCTTCTATTTTTTGTGAAGAATTGATATTAATTCTCCCTTAATTATTTGGTGATATTTGTTTTTTAATTTTTTCTATTTTTACATCTTAAGAAATGCAACTCGAGTAGCATGCCAATAAGAGGAAATGTCCATTCTTTCATTTTATGTCCTGTGAGTTATAAAAGTTCCAGTTACTCACAGGGGAAAAAAAAGTTCCCTAATTAGTCCTTAAAAGTTTTCCAAGTTAAAATTTAGAAAGTAAAGGAATATTAATCTCCATGAAAACTGATACTTTTGTTCCCTCAGCTCTCTCCCCCTTTGCGACCCATGGCGATGCGGGGTTTGGGGTCAGGTGAGTGCTGACCTGATTGACAGTTGACAACGCGGAATGACTGTGGCATCATCCCCGCTGCCGTCAGTATCTGAAGAGGGAGGAGGTTGGGCCGGGAGGTTCTCCCGGGGCGGGGCGGAGGAGGAGGGAATGCAAAACAGAGCCTCGTCTCTGGAGCCCACGGAGCAGCAACGCCCCTCACTATAAATTCAGAGGTGCCTCCTTGCCGAGGATTTCAGCGCCTGACAGCGAGACCCCAGGCAGCAGCGAGTGACAGAGCGCCTGGGCGGCGCACAGCTGGCAGCTCTGCCGGCGGGTGGCGGCGGTCGATGGGGAGCGGCGGGCGCGGCCCCGGGCAGTGAGGGCGCACGGCCGGGACGCAGAGGCGGCGGGCGGGAGCCAACACCAGCGCAACGGGCTGTGGACAGGACGTGGCTCGGGGACTGCGGGGGCGGAGGTGCTAAGTTTCGTGTCCGCTGTCTTATCTGCTGGCTCTGCGCTGGGAGGTTTCCAGGGACCAAGGAGAAAGAGACCACCTCGGAGCTGAGCTGGCTGCTCGTCCCGGATCAGGTGAGGGGCTTTTGGAATGAGGGGGGGGTGGACAATGTGGGCTTGTTTGCCGCGTGCCCCGAACATATCATTCCGTTTTGACCCAACTCTTTTGAGCAGAAGTCTATAGAAATGGGTTGCAACCAAGTAAACTTTCTTCCCCGGGCTTTTAGTTAACTCTTGTCTTTTAACCGTGACCTGAGTGGGAAGTCCGTATGAGTCTGCCCGACGTCCATTTAAAAGTTGTGCTGCTTTTGAGGCGAAGCTAAGACTATCCCCAACCTCCCCCTCCGCTTCCCAGGCAATGTTCCTTCCTGAACCGCTCATCTCCCCCCTCCCCCTGTAAACCATACCGGTGGGTCCTTGACACACACCCCTCTGGGCCGAACTCTCCCACCTCGCTTGTTCCAGGTGCTCTTTGATTCATCAGATTGGGGAGGGAGAAGCAGGGTGTCTCCACACCCCAATCCCCACAGCTGTGGCCAGTGCACATTTGTAACTGAGGAAAGATTTTAGCAGGTCTTCTGCTTCCAGGACTGAACAGAGCCTCTTGCAGGCCCTTCTCCTGCACTCTACTTCTGGATCTAGCACCCATTCTCCAGTTCTCTTCGATGTCCAGCTCAGGGTCTCCACGGTGCCAGCCTGCTTGTGGTCTCCAGAGGACCTCAGCACATCTTGCCCAAAGCATCTCCTTCTGCCCAGTTATCTTTGGGAAACCATTAGTGACCTGGCTGTTGAACCCATCTGGGGACTTTTACCTTTGTTTGCTGATAGCCCCATTCAGCATTTAAAAATCCAGTAAGGCCCTCAGGAGCCTTACCTTGTCAGTGAAAGTTTAAGTACTCACCTTCCCCTGGGACACATTTGGGATTTGGCTACATTTGTTTCTTGAGTCATTCTGAGAAGAGAAAGTAACAGAGAGGCAAGAGATCTGGCATCCTACTGTTCTATCATTTTGTTGGGTGACTTGTGTCTCCTCCTGAAGGTGCTTCATCCCCAGCATGATTCTCTTGGTATCTACCTCCGGAGGGTTCTGGGTCCCTAGGCGTGTAGTCCCCTTAGCATAAGCCTTAACTCCCTCGTAAGTCTTCTCTAGAAAATTATCCTGCTTCCTTTGTCTTCTTTGGTGTCTCCCCAGCTATCAAGACCCTACCTGGATAATCTCTCCTCAGGCTGCGGTGGATTCCCTGGTAATGCCCTGGTACCCTCCCCTTCCCCTCCACCACCCTTCCTGACAGCGCAGAAGCAGGGAAGCACAGAAGAAAGGAGATGGAGACTTCTACAATAGCCGTGTGCTATTAGGAACATTATTTAACAGCTCTGAACTTCAAGTCTCTGTTTATAAGGTCCCCTCCCGTGATAAAATTCTTTGATTCCTTTTGTTTCCTGGTTATTGCTTTAAAAAAAAAGTCTAAAATAATTATCCTATTAGAAGATATTTACAGTTTTCAAAACTGTCTAATTCTCCTGTTAAACTATCTGCTCTGGATAAACATTAGGTTTCTCAGTGATTGTCCCAAGTGTCCATACCCTACATTATGGCTGGCTGTTCCTATAAGCTGATTTAAGGCTCAGGAGTAGTCCCAAGTTGCTAAAGTCTCAACATTTGCGAAAGTTTCATGATTATTAGTTTCAAGTCTGTTATCTACTCTCTCTCCCCACTTTTTTTCCCCTGACTTCACTGTTCTTCGCTCCCATCATGAGACCTTGATTTCTGGTTCTTCTCTTCTTTGACCTTAAACTGAATCAACTGTTCCATCATCCAGCTTAGAAGAAAATTGGTTTTCTTCCACTGGTTCAACTAACGCCGATGGAAGACTTGTCCTCCATGAGATTTACAAAATGTCTTTCAGTCAGTGTCGGCTGTGACAGTGCTCCCTGTCCCACAGTATTCCGAGCTTAAATCTTTCCTCTTCCTCTCTTTCCTACTCTGGGGAAATCTTCAAAAAAGGACAGGATTTTTGTGGATTTTTCAAACTTTTTACTTTTCTTTTTCTTCTTTTTAGTTTGGGGTCAGAATGTGTGTTTATGTGTGTATATTATTTTGTTTTTGTTTTTCCTGCTGCTAGTACTTATTACTGATGTTGCTACTGTGACTATGGCCAATTCATAGTAATGACCAGTTTTCCCCTGTGCTAGATAGAGGGAGCATAAGGAAGAAAAGTTTAATCTGCTACTTACCCAAAACCCAGGTACAATACTTAGCTGAGAAGAAATTTGCAACTCATAGTTGCAGGTCTCTGATAGTTTTATCTGTGCTGCTCCAATGCCCTTTCAAGCAGATAACTGCATTTGCTTTCAAATTTGTTACAGGGACAAAGATAGCGACCCTTCACATTTACATGTTTTGGCTGCTTAATGCAAGCTCCTGCCCTCCAGCCCCATGCTTATCAGTTTACCTAGTCCTTTTCCTGCTCTGTCATGACTAGAGAATGCCAAAGAGTCTCCCAAGCAGGCTAGCAAATTAAGAATTTTGTTTAGAAGTTTGAAGTCCAAGTGCTTGAAGATTAAAAAGCTATCTTGAAGGTACACTGTGGCAATAAACAAACACGGAGCCAGAGCAACAGAATACGAGGAAGTCTCCAAGCCCAGGATAGGAGCACTTTCCTCCCATGGTATCTGGCAAACTGGACAAATCAGCTTTTAAACGCATCACCACTGGAAAGTGCTATCATTTTTCTTCAAAATCATTTTAAGGTTCCTCTTTCAAAATTGCCTAGTCATTGGATTACATGGCCTATATTTCTTTTCATGTAAGTGTGTATTTAAGCAGTACATTAAATCTCCAATAAGCAAAAGTAAATATTGATTAATTTCTAGCCTAAATTTAGCTATCACTTCACATTTCCTATTTTATTAACGTGATGAACTTTAGCTTCCAAAAATCAACTTTTTAATAGTTTAATATATAAAGTTTTAAATCAAGGAGTGTCTATAGAGATTTAAGGTAATGTTCAACTGATTTGACAAGTGACTACCATTATTCTATTAGTGCTGTAAAATACACTGGATCGTAGCAAAAAAAAAATTAAAAATTATACATTTGCCAGATATTTCATTAGTTATTAATTTAATGACAAATTTGATAAATGAAAATAGACAGCAAAGTATATACTTGGAATAGTCAAAGAAATGACAAGTGAATATTGTTACTAGCAGTGGTTGTATTAACACTGAAAGATTTGCTATCTGATTTTGATTCTATCTCTTCACAGCAGATGTTCACGGGGGAAAAAAATTCCCTTGCATATGAAAACCAAAATTGTATTTCAAAATATTTTAGTAACAAAGAATTCATTATATAGTGTAAATGCAATATGAGTGCTTTATTTTACGTTATTCTTATGGCTTAATTTAGAAGGGTTTGCATTTGTTTTTGTTTGGTTTGGTTCCTCAATAGGTATATCTTCTAAATGTGTTAAGTAGAAATAAATGTCCAGAATCTGTCAATTATTGTCAGAGTTATTTTTCTCTACCCAAGAATATTTTAAATTGTGATGCTAGTCTCACATATAATTACTTTTCTAACATTTAAAAGTTTGGAAAATAGGTAAGAAATGAGTATGCTTTGTTTTTTATAATTGCAGTATGCCTTCCTATTTCAAGACCTGGTTCTAAATGTGCTTAAAATGCAAAATGATAGAATTAATAATCCTTCAGTTTGAGTCAATTTTTCTGTGATTTCTTGTTCATTTTATATACACATAGGATTCCTTGATTTTTACCAAATGATGTTAAAATCTTATTTAATTCAATGGATTTAAGTACTCCGAATGGCTAACTGCAGAGTAAGAATATTGGTAAATACACATATTATTGTGTACTCTTAAAAAGAACTTATGATTGCTCATTTGATAAATTTCTTTAGATATTTTCTCATCCTATATTAATCAAAACTCCTCTTATCTACTTTGGAAAATGAAGAATTGTGTCTATGAAAAAGTTGCAGATATTTATAGAAGAGATACTATAGATCTGCGTGACATTAGGCCCTCAGGTTACATCAAAGTATAAAAATGGATTTTGGGCCAGGCAAGATAGCTCATACCTGTAATTCTAGTGGCTTGGGAGGCCAAGGTGGGAGAATCACTTGAGGCCAGGAGTTGGAGACCAGCCTGAGCAAGAATGAGACACGATCTCTACAAAAAATACAAAAATTAGCCAGACAATGTGGTATGCACCTGTGGTCCAGCTACTCTGGAGGCTAAGGCAGGAGGATTGCTTGAGCCCAAGCGTTGGAGATGGCAGTGAGCTATGATGATGCCACTGCACTGTAACCCAGGCAACAGAGTGAGACCTTGTCTCCAAAAAAAAAAAAAAAAAATTAGTCTTTGCCCTAGAAAGAGACTGGTCAAGCTAAGCACTTACTTAGGTATGAGTCTCTAGTAAGTCCCAATGCCACTGGGGTAGGAAGTAGGAAGCCATTTAAAAACAGCCCCTCCTTCTGTCCTGCCTTTGCAAATGTCTAAAGGGCTCATATTGTTTGGTTCCAGCCACTTCTGTAATAACCACTGCTCCTTTCCCTTCCTCATGGGATTATAACTCCTTTGATAATATGGGCCACATTTAATGCATCCTTGCTTTCTAGTACTAAATGCTTCACAAAAGTCACTTATTTTGCCTGTTTGTAGTTTGTTTGCTTTTGGTTAAAAGTATGGAAAATGTTAAATACATTTTCAGATCCTATGTTTTAGAAGAGAATATTTAGGAAACCATTTTTTCTCATCTCATTTAGGTGTATTATCCTGTTACATACAATAAAATGATTTAAAGTAGTCTTACTAATTGGAGAACTAAGCATTAATACCATTTTTCAGCATAAGCAGCAATGGCCAGGGGATAGTAAAGAATAAGGAAAGGGGAAAAAAGGAATAAAAGTTGAAATATCAAAACACTGGTTCCTAAGGTGTTGGGAAGCAAGACAAGAATATTCGAATCCCCTGGGGAGCATATTAAATCTGTTCACATGTTGCCCACACCTTCCTTTGTGCCCTTTCCCCATTCCTCCTTTCCAGACACATTAGATTACAAATTAGGAGCAGCCATCCACAACTTCCTCAGGTGTCACAGTCCACATACTAGCACCATGGGCATCGCCTGGGCGTTTGTCAGCCATGCAGAATCTCAGACCTTACCCAGATGCACTGCATGAGAATCTGCATTTTAACAAGATCCCCAGGTGATTCAAATGCATATAAAATTAGAGAACCACAGTGCCACAGTGTACAGCACTTATGGCTTGCTTAGAATGACTACCTAAAGGTTACCTTCTGGGCTTTTTAATAAACTAACATTTTTAATAATGCTAACATTTACTGAGCACATATAATGTGCCAAACACAATGTTCATCCTTTCAATGGTGTTTTTTATTTAATTCTTACAACAATGCTGTGAGATAGTCACTGCTTTATTCCCATTTTATAAATTGGGATACTCAGTAATCACAAGATAAGTAACTTACCCAAATGTGGTGATTGATACAGTTGAGAATTAAACACAAGAATTCTAATTCCAAAAAAAAAAGAAGAAGAATTCTAATTCCAAAGCCTGTGCTCTTAACTGCTCTACACTAGGCTGCCTACTTTTTAAAGCCAACTAATTATCTGAAAATTGATTTAAAGTTATAATTTCAAATCAAGTCCTATTTTCTTCATCAAAAAAAACAAGACCTATGCCATTTTGCTTGTAACATTTGCCTTTACTACAATAATAAAAATTCTAGAAATTCCCTCCTTTAGTTATTGTGAAAAATATTAAAAATATGACAGCTTGTCCAAACTCATCAAAATATATATTTAAGGCCAGATATAGTGGCTCATGCCTGAAATCCTAGCATTCTGGGAGGCTGAGGGGGGAGGACTGCTTGAGCTCAGGAGTTCGAGACCAGCCTGAGCAAAAGTGAGGCCCTGTCTCTACTAAAAATAGAAAAATTAGCCAGGCATCATTTTGTGCACCTGTAGTCTCAGCCACTCGGGAGGCTGAGCCCAGGAGTTTGAGGTTGCAGTGAGCTATGATGAAGCCACTGCAAGACTCTACCCAGAGCAAAAGAGTGAGACTCTGGCTCAAAAAAAAAAAAAAAAAATATATATATATATATAAAATATATATATATTTACTATGTAAAATTTTTGTATATAAATTATACCTCAATAAATATTATTTTTAAAAAGTGACATACTTTTAAAAATTAACTTTTGATATTTCTATTTTTTCCCATAACTTATCTAAAATTCACTGTTTGCCTTTTAGTATTCTGATGCTATAAAGTAAGTTTTCTCTTGAACAAGTTGTTTTCTACATACATGTAGACTGTTTAGCATTCCAACATACCACTTTTTCAGCTTTTAATAGAAATGATTATTTAGCAGAATCAAGCATGGTTTACAAAACTGTAGTCTAAGGTAGTTACTAACCAGTTGGTCTCCAAGCAATGGTGACTTATTTTAAGCCAGTTCGGTCCCTGAACTATTTTTCCCAGTGCATGTAGATTCTCTTGACATCCATCAGTTGGATCATGCTGAATTTTTCTGGTTTTGCTCACTGATGTCAGTGAAAAGACAAGTGAGTCTGGGTTCTCTGTGATCATGTGTGAGAGGAGAGGTCTGCCAACAGGACTGAGCAGCCAGTTTTCTCAGTGATGTTGGAACATTCCTAGGAGACAGAATTTCTCCAACTGCTTGGATCTAGAACTTTAGATATTCAGGCAGTACTAACAAGACAGCGTCTAACTTTTAAGTTACGGGTTAGGGCAAAATCAACCCACGGCTACCATCATGCCAAGTAGTGGGGACTGGGAAGGGGAAGTAGTACCGGGCAGGGGGAGATATCCTCCACCCAGCAGGCAGTTTCTCAGTGCTAGTAAGTGATAAAGTACCAGTGATCATCCCCTGCGGCCCTTTAGAGTCCCCTAGTTTCACTGAGCCCAAATATTTGTGACTGTGGCTGAATATAATCTGCATCAGTTTTTTTTAAATAGACTTTTAAAAATCTCACAAGATTTTTTGTAGTAAACTTCACATATTCACAATTTTATCAGCACATATACTATTTTCACTTTTTGACTCAAATTCCTGTCACCTGATCCAAATGCTTCTAAATTACATGTTATGTCTCTACAACAAGAATGTTCCATCAGCCCAGCTTTAATAACCTCTTTTTCCATTCTAATGATGTGACTTCACATAAAACACACATTGTGTCACTATGTCTCCCGGCCCTTAATCTCTACACAATTAATTGCTGCCACTTTATCAGGAATGAAAAAGAATTTGATTGTGATTCTTGTGTAGTGATTTCTTGACTAAGTCCTGGCCTTTGATTTACTGAGTTATCAGAATGGATTTGTGAGAGAACACACAGCTATACCTATTCTTTTAAATTCCCATTAGATTAAGCCATATAATAGGACATTATATAGTGATTACATATTTTACACAAATATATAATGTAACATATATATATATATTATAGATTTAAATATATTTAATGGCAAGGAAAGATAAATGAAAAAAATCAATGTATAAAACATGAATCATAAGTATGAACCTGTGTGTGTGTGTGTGTGTGTTTTTGTGTGTATGACAGATTCTTGTCAAGGTGCTAGTTAAGTCTGTCTTGGGTTATTGGTATCTTAGTGAAAGTAATTTAGTTATGTTAGTGCTTCTTTGTGAGTACAATCACTTATGCATTTTTGAAATGCATGCATATCTGTGGCACAGATAAGAAAGACTGGGAAAAATATACAACAAATCTTAAAATCTTTTGAGAGATAAGACCAGGGGTGATTTCTTCTTCTTCTTCTCTTCTTCTTCTTCTTCTTCTCTCTCTCTTTCTCTCTCTCTCTCTCTCTCTCTCTCTCTTTGTTTTGTATGTGCTTTCAAAATTTTCTAAAATGGATCTCTATTGATTTTGCATTTCTTCCTATTTGTCTTAGAATTGCTGTTACTGTCCTTATAATTCACTCTGTATTTTAGAACTTAGACAACCACTATTAACTCTCCATAGAATGGTACTATAAATCTGACTCTTCCTATAATTTTTTTTCCTAAGGTGCACTAGAGTCTTACAAAATAGCTCCCAGAATTCACACTGCCTTGGTATTTTGTAGATGAAATCATCTTATGGGAAATTTCTTTGGGTAATAGATCCTTCTTAGGCCAAAATTATTCCATGTGACAATGATAGAGTAAGGTTTGTGTGTACATAGCTGTTTAAAAAGTAACCTATACACAATATTCTCCAACTGTAAAAAATATTTCTTATTTAAATCCTTAAAATCCATAATGAAACATAATGAGGAATTTGGCTACATAAAAATTGATGTCTGCATAGTCAAAAGTACCAGAAGCAAAGTCAAAAGATAAACAAGAAACCTGGGAAAGCTGTTTGCCAGACATTACATGTAAAATGCCAGTTTCTTTAACATAACATGAGAAACAATGAACAACTTAATTGAAAAATGAACAAAGGCCATGGTTGGGCACACTAGTAGAGGAATAACTACAGAAAATAATAAGAAAATGAAAATAAACTTAACCTCATTCATAATTAAAGAAATGCAATTCAAAACAAAGATATATGTTTTTACTTATCAGATTAAGAAAAAAAGATTTGACTAAAGCCAGATTTTTGGTATCATAAATTGGTGTAACCTTTATAGAAAATATTTTATAAATATCCATAAAAAACTTAAGAGTATACAAACAATGTAATTCAACAATTCTGTTTGGAACTTATACTGATATATCTATATAAGTACAAAAAAGAATAAGTATAAATATTATTTTGAGGCATTTTTGTAGCAATCAAAACGGAAACTGAAAAAAAGATTAATGCCCACTGATAGAAGATTGGTTAAATTATCATGTATCTGTGCAATGAATGGAATATTGTATAGTCATCAGAATGAATGAGGGAGATTTACATATGCCGTTGTGGCAAATCTGCTAGCCATTATAATAAGTAAAACAAATAAAAGAACAGAATAGTATGAAGTACCAAAAAACCCGGATATACACATTTAAATGCATGTGTATGCATTTTTAAGCCTTAGGATACATGAGAAACTATTAATATTAGTCTCTCTGGGAAGTGGATCCATAAGATTAGAAAAGGTGAAATATTTACTTTTATTTTATGTTCTTTTGTGATTTGACAGTTATACTACATGCAGGTATTCTATGAAAAAGTAAAACAGAAAAGATAATCTTTTAAAAGGGTATTTTTTAAAGTATAGTACCATAACATTTGTATAAGCTTTATACTAAACAAAAGTAGAATCATTTAACAAAGTGTAACTGTAGATTTACAAGTAAAAATCAAATCCATTATCATACTTCTTATTAGTAGTAACTATGTACAGAAAGAAGAGCCTTAGAAGACTACACTAGTTTACCCAAAAATATTCTTTTTCTCTTTCCCTAGTGTGTGTCTACAAGGGGATTGGGGAAAATGCTGACCATAAGCAGGAAGAGGATGAGATCCTGTGACTGCCACTTAATACAATCTAATTCTGTACAAGGAGAAATAAGTTCTTGATGTAGATGAGATGGTTTTATTGCCTGCAAAGACCATTCTTAAGATACAGTGTCAATACTTACTCCGTAAAGTAAAAAATAAAAATCTGACCATGTTTAGTGAATCACTTTAATCTTTTTTTTCCCCCAGGTTTGATATGTGATAAATGGTCAAAAATGGCTGGGTTCTTTATCTGAATAAGTCACTGAAGCCATCCATCCCAGAAAGTCTACACCAGGTAATTGTCTTACATCTACAGCATCGTGTCTGTCAGTGGTTCTCTCTAATGTGTTAACAGTGGGAATAACAGGAGGAGTCACACACACCACTGTCCTGTGAAAGAAGCAGAGGAAGCACAAAAATGTGAAATTGCAGTTTTACCCCATCCCCTGCAATATACAGACTAAGAGCGTATGTATTTATGTGATTTTAAATGTAAATTGTCAAAAGTATCAAGCTATTTCCATTCATGTACTGATATAAACTATGTGAGAAATTCGCAACACTTTAGCAAGGATCCCTGTGGCCACAGGTGATTGCTCTGAGCAGTATTCTTCTTGCTATGCAGGGCTTAGGAGGACAAGAAGGGAAAAATGACTGTGCTCTCTCATCAGTCCCCTAGTAGGGGACTGGGACTCTGTGAGACCCCAGCACTCACTTCCAGGAGCCTTAAGAGCATAAATCTTAAAACTTGACCAACTCATCTTAAGAAAACCCAAATGTCAAAAACTCTGATGCATACAAACTTCTGCCTTATTCTAGTGATAAGATAGAGAAAAAAAGCAATGTGAAATTAGAGATGGAGGGACCCTCCAAGGCCCACGCAGCTAGCCCCTGGCAGGCATGAGTCACATGGAGTCACACAGCTGGGCATTAAATGCTCTCAGAACCTAGTGAGGAGAGCATCAGGCTTAGCCAGGACTGCTTTGTCTGTCTAATTCCTGTCACAGGGGCCCGTGTGATATTTTTCATAAAAAGAGTCCTGGATTTACCTAACTGGTAGGGTTTTTTCCCCTCCTAACAAAAACTTAGCTCAAGAACAAACCTTCAGCTTCCTTAGTTCCCTCCAGTAAAAATGAAAAGAATAGCTTGTCCTCTTCTCAATATGTTGTGCTTCCATTTTTTCATAGTAGGGGGGACATAGGATAGGTAGGTGCTGAATAGGTAGATAATTACTAGAGGTGACTTTATCCTTGTTTGCTAGATTGGCAAGTAGGAACCACTTTCTGGAAGGCGTTGTACAGTGGTGATATTAGGAAACTATTTAGGACTGCTTTAATCTTAAAGATGAAAATAGCACCATTCTACAGAGTTCTGTCACTGGATATCCTTAGGATTTTGTTTTTTTGGTTTTTTGGGGTTTTTTTCCTGTTTTTTGAAGTGGAGTTAAACATGGGACTCTGGAATATCCATGTTTGCAGCAAAAATCCATTTCTGGAAACAGTGCATTAAAATACATATTTTAGTTAAGACAATACAAAGACAGGACACTTTATTTTACATCTTAAGAGTACTGAACAGAAGGAGCCTTCTCCATGATAGCGTTAGCCCTACAGCAGAAATAGTAGGATGGGTAATCTGGGGAGCTCCTGCTGAAAGTGATTCTTCTTGGACTAGCCTCCCTTCTCCTGAATTTCAGAAGCCTTCAGTTTCTATTAATAGCAGTCACACATTTGTAACAAAACTTCCAAGATAGCTATGATATTTTACTTAAGGATAATAAAATATAGAAGAAAAAGTCTGTGAAATTTTAAACTTTTCAAACCTTTACATTTCAGATGAATAAGCAAAACATAATTCTAAGAAGTTCCTTTTTGTTTGTTAAAGCACTGATGATATACCAATTCTACCACTAACTAGCAACTTTGCCCGCAGCTTCCTGTAAAATAATCTCTCAGGCCTCGTCCTGACCTGTGAGCACTATACTGAAATACAAAACAAAGCAAAGTGTTTGTGGAAGGGCCTTCTGAACTCTGTAATATCCCTTTAAAACTTCTACCAACTTAAAACTAGAGAACTCTGATCTCTTATTGATTTAAACCAGTGATGTGTAAACAATATTTCGGAGCTTGTTTTATAGGACCAAAACATTTATGCTGCAATCTACTTAGGATAAATGAGGAAAACCTGATTTGTACACTTAAAAGAATAAGTAAAGAACCATATTCAATGGCTTAAAATCTATAGACCTGCGCCACCCAATATGGTAGCCATTACCACATGTGGCTGTTTAAATTTACATATAAATTAATTATAATTATATAAGACTAAAAATTCAGTTCCTTAGTTGCACTAGCCATATCTCACGTGCTCAGTAGACACATGTGATTAATGGACAGCACAGATACAGAACATTTCTATCATCATAGAAAGTGCTATTGGACAGTATTGATATAAATGAATTTATTAATGCAGTGGACTTTCATTGCCACTTGGCAAGAAAGTTATGCTCTTTTAAATTTGTTTGAAAAATTTTAAATATTTTTTAAATCCCAATTTTCTTAGTGTTAAATTATCTGATGTATTGCTTTCACAGGTCTCTTTTTCTTTTTCCTATTTATTTGCATATTAAAATATATGGGATTAAGTATATTATGTACTCTTCCAAAGTTTGAGGTTCTTGCTGTCTTAAAAATTATAAAAAAAAGTTATCCATGGTTATATTGAACTAAGAACTAAAATAATGGCTATTGGCATGGTTACCTGCATCACTAACATCTCCAGGTAAGCAAAACCAGAAAAGATGTCAGATCATTTTTAAGAGCCTATACTTTCTTCTTTATTCTTTACCCTCTCTAAGGTTTCATGTAGTTTTTCTACAATGACAAAATGTCTCAATTGTATTAGCTAAAACTCATTTGCATTTTTTTAAGCAACTGGAGAGCCAAACAAAATAAGTACTAGGATACTTCTTTTTTCTCTTTTTTTCTTTTTTTCTTTTTTTTATGAAAATGTACATGATATGAGAAGTCTCTATAGTTATTTAAATTATATATATAACAAATAAGAGTAGTTTGTTTTCATTTTTAAATACTGTAATCACCCCCTGTTATAGTACATACTTAAAGTTCTTAGTCACTGTTTTCCGCTAATACGATCCCATTACTAAAACATCAGTCTCAATCACTTTTCCAGTCACTTATACCTAGTAATTCATCTACGTTTGGTTCCTAGTCTAATGGTTGTGTGTTACACAAGGTAAAAAAGTAAAAAACAAATTTGTCTTTGAGTCATTGAAGAATCAGAGATTTGAAATGGCTATATAACTAGCTGTGAGAAAGGGGTATAAATATTCAGCCAATATTCCCTTCACACATAGTATTAATATCATTTTCAATGAAAGCATAAATAATAGAAGTTTGGACCTAGTTTGGAATATTTGAACTTTTAAATATTAATCCCAGAATCTTGCCAATGAAAAAAAAAGGCATGGTAAATGCTAGCCATTTGTGTTTTCTTTTTAAATAAACAAAAATAGAGCTTGTTTTATAAGGTCAACAGGTTTGCTCCAAATAACCTATTCACACAGTTTATTTACAGTAACTTTATTTCTTTGCTTAAATAATCTTGCTAGATATGCTTAACATATCGCTGACTATATAGTAAATTTTAATTTAAATTAGATTACTATTAATATTTTTAACAATTAAAAGAGCTCAGAGAATTAGCCTCTAAATTTAGAACTTCTGTTTTGCTGGCAGGAAAAACTTAGGTAGCATCAAAAGTGACATCATCCTCTGCCTTCAACCTGTTTTTCCTTTTAAGACTCTTAAAAAGATTTAGATGTATGAGTAATTTTTAAAATTCCAGAAAGGTCTAGGATATCTCAGAAATGTAATAATATAGTGCAGACCCGGTGGAAGATAACCGTTGATCTGGAACTAAGTCTTTGATGGCTTTGTATAACAGAATTTGAACAAATGAGACTCACCCAGAGAACCATCAGACAACACGAATGATGTGATACTGCAAGTCCATAGTCCAATCAGGAGCTGCATTCTTCCTCCTCTCATCCAGGCAAGGCCAAAATAAATCTGGACACAGGCCAGGCACCATAAAAAACAAACAGCCACTGTAGATAAAAACCAAGCAGGGGGTAAAAGCTGTCTTTTGACCTATAGCCTCCACCCTGGCTCCTAGTGATGCTGCCAGGTCAAAGAGCAAAAATAAGATGGGCATTTTGTGGTTTCCTAGTCCTTCCAGTTGGGTCAGTGTACGGAGCAGGGAGACAAAATAACTGTCTTCCTTAACAAAGCAAAGCAAGAAATCCAACCCGCTTTGGCAAAGTGAAAGCAATACAAATTTGAGTCATTAATGATTACAGCTTCTCATGTGATATGTAAGATTATTATATGATAGTAATGGGCCCACCATATTTTATTCAACCCTAAACCAATAATGGATGCTAGTCTTCATTTCACATATAACATGTTTATCTGTACACAACTGAACTATTAGGGAATGTTGAAAGCGGTCCTGTGAATATTGGCTCATAATGTATCAGCTGAGTTTGGGACAATTGAAGAAGTAGGAAGCTCCCCTGGACTTCTAGAATTTAAATTTAATTAGATGGATGGATTAGACAAAACATACTGTCTGAATTAAAGAGTGAGAAATACAATAAGCACCAATTAAGTAAAGGAATATCAGATAATAAATGTGAATAAATTTCAAACTCTGAATTCATTTTAGATTTCTTAAGATAATGTGGTCAATTTTCCAGACCTAATTTAACATCTTAAAATAAAGAGATCTGTGTGACCTATTTTGTGATTTTATTTTCTTAGAAGGATGCTTTAATATCTTTAACTTTTGTATTTAATCAAATATTTTTCTTTCATAGTTTCTATGGTGTCACCATCTATCAATCCATATTGGTTGGAAAAAATGTATAGCTATATATGTCTCCCAAGAGAAAGTAATTTTGCAATCTTCCTCAGCAATTCAGTCTAACAATTAAGAACCCTTAAGCTAAATAGAAAAATTCATTTCACAGGAAACTTTTACTCAATATGTATAATTAGTTTTAGTTAACTTTATTAATGAAATGTTGCAAATCAATTAGGTTTGCAATAATCAGATGCTGAGGACCCAAGAGGAGCCAGTCCTCTCACAAGAGGGGAAGGTGATATACAATTTAGTTGGGAATCAAATGTAATTAGATTTGCTCAATTGAGTATTCCATCCTGACATAGTCAGGCAGACACCAAGCTTGAGTATGCAGATGGAAAAGAAGTAGGAAAAACAATGTGACTTAGAAATGTCTTCTTGGTCCTGTTGGCCGCAACTGGCAGCAAAATGGGCTTAGAAACCACAGATAGGTTTTGTTCAGACAGGGATATCTTTTAAATTTATTTTTAAAATTTCAATGCTTTTAAGTCAGGTAATATGTAAGTTATTTGTCTCCTATTTGTTACAGACCCCCACCACTCTTTGGTACCTTATATCGGGTACTTAACACATTTATTTAACTGCCCAAATGTAATGCCCAGTAGCATTTCAGTTTGCAACTATTGTGACCTAGAAGTTAGCTATGGAGCACGTGTGAGGTAACCTTAAAGTTTCTTTCCTCTGACTCTAAAATAGGAATATCAAAGAAATGTCATGGCAGTAAGAATCCTTCTGAAAGAGGATGATATTAAGCACAAAGTATTCCTATTTAGGGCTGCAATTTGCAACAGATTCTACTGTGATTGCCTTAGTAAGTATTTTTTGAACAGTGCATGCCAGTCACTATTCTCAGCACTGAGCACAAAGTTGTGAGCAAAGCAGACAAAAATTTTTGGCCTCATAGAACTTATATTCTAGTGCATAAAGCAGAAAAACTATCAAGTAAAATATATAATATGTAGGATGATATGAAAAATGGAAACAAAGTGAAGGGGACTATAGTTTTAAAAGGGTGTTTAGGGAAAGACTCCTTAGTAAGAAGGAGGGAACTGTGTGGCTACCTGGGAGAAGATTCCTCTAGGCAGAGAATATAGCAAATGCAAAGGCCCTGCGGCAGCACTATATTGGCTATTCATGCACAGCAAGTAGACCAGTATCTTTAGAAACCACAAAAGAATAGTGGACAAAAAGAGTAATGTCACGTATTGAAGGGTATGAACTGACGGGTAGGAACTAGAGACACATTTAGAATAGATGCTAGAAGAAGGGAAATAGAATTTAGAAAGCTAAATGGTTCAAAGGCTTAAAATGCTTTGAAGTGCAGTGAAATGTTCCCTAAATTGCAGATTTTAAAAAAAATCAGGTCCATAATTTAGTCTTCAATGGCTAGATCTGTGGTAGATTCTAACTCTAATCATAAGAAACCTGCATTTTATGTCAATTCCTTCTGGACATCCAACTACCATATTTGGTGCTTTTGGTATATTTCAAACACACTTTGCCTGTCACTGACCTGTGATCCTGTGTCTCTGGACCTGAAAATAAAACTCTTCAAGTAATAGAGAGCTAGAGCTGTACAGCATTGCCATTAGATTATTTTTTAATGAATACTTTGCCTTCTTGGATAAATATAGCAGTGTATTTAAACAAGTCCTAGATATACTACTCAATGTAAAATAATTTCATGTACTGGTTGTTCCATTTAAATTTTTTATTCCAAGTCCAACAAGAAAATTCTAAATAAAAAGTTACATTTGGGATTGTGTATGTGTCATCCATCCACATATAAGTAGAAATAAAATCAGCCAATGGAAAATTTCAAATCCGCTAACTCTAAAAAATATACAGGTAGTCTGAATAAGAGGAAACAATCCTGGCTTTGTGTTCTTTTTCAGTGGTAGTGTTTTCTCATAATCCCCATGCTTTTTTCCTGTTCTGCTATTCTTTAAGATTTCCTAATGAGGATTAGGGAACAGGCATATTTAACAATCTGTGTTTGCAGGTTGGAAACAAGAAAATGAAGACTAATAGTTTCTCTCCTGCTAATTTGATTTTCTACAGCCCTTCTCCTACCAGCTTATGCAAAGGACTTAGTTACTATTTCCAGCAGATGGGACAAAGGAAAAGACAAGCATCTGTGATGTCATGCCTCCCCCAAATTGGCCAGCTGCTTCACAGGCCTCCATTAGAGACTTCCCCAAGAGTAAGACATAAAAAGTGATCATGAATAAAATGAGAAAAAAAAATGCAACTTCCTTTATTCAAAAAAAAAAAAAATAATAGCTCAATAGTTGGGAAGTTCTGTGGCCTAAAAGGTTTTGAAAATATAATTTCTGATTTTAAAAAATACCATTATTCTTATCATCACTGTTTTTATCAAATAAGACTTTAGCAATTGCATTTCAGATTGTTCTAAATTTGAGCATATTAGTAATTAAATACTATTATTAGGAAGAGTTTTAATATCAGAAAAATTAAACCATAAAAAACGTAATCGATCCTTGTATTATTCATATATACATGTCCTTTGCTCTAAAAATAGTTATCATTGAATGAGAACCTGTGACTTTGCTGGCCTTTTATATGTGATAACTTATTTAATTTAATCTTTATACTTCTCTCGCCATAGAGAGTTTGTGACTTGGATAATTTTCAAACAACTGGTATCCTGATAGAAATCCAGAACTTTTTAAACTGAGATCACAGCTGTATATCCAATCACTATGTGACAATGGCTTTAACCCCAAACTGTATCATGTCAAAATGCTTTTTTAGCAAATTGAACTGAATCATGTTCAGAAAACTGCTGGTCTAAGGCAAGCTAGCAAAGGGGTAGGGTGGCCTTCAGCACAGCCGTGTCCTTTTCAGAGCTCTCAGCTTTTAGCACCGTGTCCTCCTCTGCAGAGCTACTCAGCTGTACCCCCTTTCTTATTCTCCGCTAATCCTACGATGGAATCATACTTATCTCATGAAAGCCTTGGTCTCATAGAACTGAAAAGGAAACTCCTGGAAATGGGGTCGTGTTGAGCTGACAGAGAGATGTGAAGTTCGATTGTGAATTGCCCAAGTGTGGCTGGCCCTCTAAACTGAAATATAACCCCAAAAGATCTTCTGGCAGAATTCCAGGGCCCGGGGCTGATTAATAGTTCAAATACAGTTATTTGTAACTATACAGGAATTTATAATATTTCCCAGTACCTTTTATATTACTGACATCCCGTAAAATTGGCCCTGCAAGAAACATTCTGAGAACATACAACTGCAGTCCCCAGTCTCCAGGCCACAGACTGGTAGCCTTTTAAGAACCAAGCACACAGCAAGAGTTCAGTGTCTGGCAAGTGGGTGAAGAATCATCTGGATTTATAGCCACTGCCCATCACTTGCACCACCGCCCGAGCTCCGTCTGCTGTCAGATCAGCAGCAATATTAGATGCTCATAGAAGTACGAATCCTGCTGTAAACTGCACATGCAAGGTATTCCTTATGACAATCTAATGTCTGATGATCTGAGGTGGAGCTGAGGCAGTGATGCTAGTGCTGGGGAGCAGTGGCTGCAAACACAGATTATCATTAGCATAGAGGTTTGACTGCACGATAAACGTAATGTGCTTGAATCATCCTGAAATCATCCCTCTCTTCCGGTCTGTGGAAAAATTATCTTCCAGGAAACCCATCCCTGGTGCCAAAAAGGTTGGGGACTACTAATATACAACACATAACTTTAAACAAGATGTTTTCCTTTCCTCACATAAAAACATGAAAACTGGTTCAAACTGACTTTAACTTCTGCTTGGGTCCCTCTTTTGTAACTGCTGTGTGTCCTTGGAAATTGCTGCAGAAAGGCCAAACTGCCAAGGTCTAGTTCTTCTCCTCTGAGCAAAGCCTTTTTAGTTGTACGTTATATCTGGTCATTTCTCTTTGGTACTCATTGCAAAATGTGACAATTGTAATTCTAAATCCCAATAGTACTGGGGAGGCAAGTTGAGTTTAAAAGAATGTCTATAATTTAATCAGCAATCTATCCCTAATAAAAAGCTAGTTCATCAGAACTTCCTTCAAATCCCTCTCCCACAGATTTCTCTCCTGAAAGGAGATACTATACAGCATTTTAGAGAAAACAAACATCTCTAAATTATTAGGGGTGGAGTAATGAAAGAGTTGGAAATAGAATTTTAAGCAAGATTACTTTTTTTCTTTTAATTTTCTGAATGTAAACAGTTTCTGTACTTTTTTAACTGCCTTGAAAGTGATTTCTTTGTCTCATTGCTTGTTTCAATGCAACATTTTGTCTGGTAGAGTCACAGATTTAAGACATCATCCAGATCAGAAAAAAATGAGACTTATAGTAATCTAAATGGGACAATCTTCTTATTCAAAAAAATAAAAATAAAAATCTCAAATCCAGGAATGAATCATCTTTGAAACCCTCCCAACTTGTGATCTAGTTTTCAGGGTAAAAGCTTTGGGAGAAGAGCTAGGGAAGCAACTGCAATCAGGCCCAGTTTCACACACACAATTGTATCTGTTATTCACAGCAACCCTTAGAGGTAACTATGATTATTACCATCATATTATGTTGCCATTTTATACAGGAAGGTAGGAAGGATCAGAGAAAATAACAGGAATATATATTAATCGGACACTTACTGGTATTGGGCACTGTGTCTGTCACTCATCTGCGCTTTCTTATTTAATCCAACAAAAAAAGTATAGACTAAGTTATGTTATTGGCTCCATTTCTTCACAGAAACCGAGCCTAAAGTGCTCACATTGCTAACCAGTGCCAGGACCAGGACTTGAATTTGGAACTGACTCTGCCTCCTTGGTCCCTACCATTTTTTTCCTGGCAATAACCAACCAAATTCACCAGAGCCTAAGGTCTAACTGTTACTGGTTAATTACTACAATAGCAGCATTCTTTTTCATGTAAATAGATACTGTGCTACTATTTAATTATAGGTTTATACTGATATTGGGTGCAAGTATAAGCTGACATCATTTTGAATAATAGAAGAGTCAGGAACTCTGAATGGAATGTTCAGTGTAAAGTAAAGCAGATATTTTTCTGTCACATTTCAGCGAGGAAAATTGTTAATTCATATGCCACCAACCATGGGTTGCAGAAATGCAACAGGAAATGAAGAAAAACTCCATTACTTTAAACAAGTTGGTCTGTAGTACAAATTATTGCACCGTGAATTAGTTGCCTTATTGTAGAATTGATCATTTTGGTTACGTAGACAAGCAGTGCAAGACATTACAAAAATTATTCTGAAATCCTGGCTTTGAGATCTATATAAAACACTAGGCAATTTACCCACAAATATACAGAAAACACTTTTTAAAAGGATTGGAATGGGTTATTTTCCCCTCTGTTAAATATTAGCCTTTGAAATGAACCCAGCTGATCTGCCAAATAACACTTGCAAATTGTTGTGTTTTAATAAAGTGACAGACTGAGAGGGAAGCCACACTAAACCTGCTTATGCTTCTAGAGGCGTTACGGGCCAGGAACATTATGCAATGATGCCTTTTAAAAGAAGGGAGCCTCTTAGCAGTTTACCTTGCCTGGCAACAAATGCAGGCATAATTAGAATCTATGAAAATCTAGCATCAGAATCCCAAACCTCTGGTGCAATACTCAGTAAATTACAGTTTTTAAATCTCTAATATTTTCAACCATCCTATTTATATATGTGAATATATAAGTGTGTGATGCTTTAGGAGGCCTGCTCCCTATGCTATGGAAAGGTTTCGTCAATTCTAATCAGGATGGTCATTAAATGGGACGCCTCATGTTCAGGTTTCTGGAAGGCTCAGAGTCTGGTCTGCTGCTGGCAGAGAGCAAACCCAAATGGGCTGCTCTGGTGAAAATCTCTAAGCAAACATGGAGCACGGTGAAAACCTGAGAACCAACTCGCAGTAGGTACCACCAGCAAGCATCGTTCCTGTTATAACTTTAACTAGTCGAGCTCAAGCTCATCAATTAGTTTATAAAATTATACCAGGGCCTTATAAAGACTGAAAGGACATTAATTTTTAAACCAATTAAACCAATTATGACCAACAAAAGAACATTTTATTTAAAAACCCTTATAAATGTAGTAACATTGCTGTTTTAAATGAACTAAATGAGAATTCAATTACTTTCTCTTTTTTGCAATAGGAAAATAAAAGCTTTAAATTTTAAACTACAGACCTTTAAATATATTGGGGAAAAATTATTTTGCATAGGTATTTTGCATAAAATAAATTTCGTTCCCATGATTAGTGACTGACCATTGATTTCTGTGTTTGACAATGTGAAGGTGTGCTCAGCCCTCTACTAGAAATAGCAGGGCAGACTCAGTCTTGTTCCAAGTGGAAGGGTTCCTTTTAGATTTTCTCCTTCATTTCTTAAGTGTTGTGATTTTATTCCCTGGTGTTATGTCTTTAAGAGATTTTGAAACTTAAAACATAGAAATAGCTACTGAAATTGAAAGCTGAAAGTCTCAGCCATTTAGTTACATTTTTTAAAAATAGGTAATACAGACCTCTAGTGGTTGAACAGTTTGAAAGCCTCTGCAAGAAAAGGAAATTGTACAGAAAATGCCTGCATTTTAAGAGAAAAGTTAGTTGAAATTACTTACATGGCGAAATTCATATATTTCCTAGAAACAAAAAAGCAAGAATGTGCTTTGAGGGAAGATAGAGTGCTCCCCATCCTTTTAGATGCTCAATTCCTCTAAAACAAGCAAGGACCCTCTCACTAAAGTCTCAGCAAAAGTCTGTGTCTGTGTTATTTTTCCTCTGAAAGATTATGTGAATGGAGCTGACAGATATTTGTGTTACGTGTAATACATTTTATTTTCCTTTGTACATAGATTTGCCTCACTGGGGCTTTTCTTCCTCTGTATTCCAAGAGCTCCCGATGAAAACAGAATCTCAGCAGCCCCGGTTTGTCTGTCCCATTCTCAGGTTCTGTCCACTGGCAGCCAAACTTCAGTGGGGAAGGTTCAGTGCCTGGGGTGGCTTTCCAGTCTTCTACATGAAAGGGAAATATCTGCTCCATGTCAAAGTCCAAGTGATTACTAAATGTGCCTCTGGACTAGTGCTTCTCAAACCTTCATGGATACCCAAATCATCTGGGGAACCTTCTTAAAATGCAGATTCTGACTCACTGGGTGTGGGGTGGAGCCTTAGGTTGCTAGTAACCTCCCAGGTGATGCTAATATTGCTTCTACAGGGCCATACCTGGAGTAGCAAGCAGGCTCTATGACAACTCTCTATTCTTTCAATTACACTTTTAGTTTTTACTGATTTCTTCTTTCTTTTTTACTTTAAATTTTAATTTTTAAATTTATGAAACATTTAAAATTCTTTTTCACTTGACTATGTACACAGATCTCTGGGATCCTGTTACTGGACTTTTGAAAAGTTGATCTTACATTTTAAAAATAGATTCTGCATCCTCTCTTTAGCTTTGTGAGCTCATGGTAGTTGTGAGCACCTCACTAAGTGCTTGAAATTATTGGGCACTTGCAGCCACAATTAAATATCTGATTAGCCACCTTGGGAGAGGGGGTGCGATCAGGTTTTTTGCATGCCATAGATGGTTAGAAAAATGACTAAAGGCCCAGAGAACATCCGCATCATGAAATCAAGAGGAACTAAAAAAGCACAAGGAGAAACCATGAGCGTGAACAGATCAGGGTGAAAAATGGGAGAATGTATTTTTCAGACCAAATCTATTATAATTCCGTCATCTAAATAACTTCCTATCATAGCATGTTGTCAACCTTAATTTTGAAATCCATAATTTTAGAACTTATGTCATGGGGTAGTCTTTAAAAGCCTCTTACAAACTTTTAACATTCAGTTTCAAATCAAAAATAATATATTAACAAGCTGTAGCATGGAGGGAGTACATAAATTATCATCTTTGCCCTGCATGAATAGTAATTCACAGGTTTGGCTCAGACACAACTTAGATGAAATAATTAACTATGTACAGTACTTAAAAGTATAAAAGTAATTAATCTAGCTGCCTCATACTGGTTTGGCCTAAATAAACATGCAATAAAAAAGCCATAGGATTTTATTATTTTTTCACTCACGTTACTACTTTAGTAAGTTGAAATTTTAATGTGTCAGGAGAAAGACATCTTTGCTTTTTAAAAAAATCATTTTCTTTTCAAACATTAATGTACTAATTATAAGCCGCGTTTCATATATTTATAATTGTGGGCAGATGTTCTCAATTAATAATGTTATGCATTCTTCCTACTTCATAGTTTAGTGAAAATGATTATTTTAAATTAAGGTGTAAATAAGAAAAAATGAGATTTTTATTACTGCAAATCACATAGACTCTGCGGATGGTACTGTAATCCTGTGTTGGTGTAGCTTTGGTAAAAATATTTTAGTTAAACTTGATTTTTGCCTCGTGGGTTCTGGGAAGAGGTAAATTGTCTCTTTGTCCTATAGTCCCTTTATAAGCAGGCCCAGAAGGTAAAGGACAGCACCATTAATTGGCAAAAAAGCAACAAATAAGGCAAGTATCCCTGTTTGGGCAAGAGAAAAGAGCTCAGGTGATTCCCACCAAGGCAAGAGAAGGTTCATTCACCTCCAGTCTGTTTTTTTAAAGCCCAATCTGAGTGTGTGGATGTTCCTTTGCCTAATCTTACAGACTATAACATTTTTCTCCTATGCGACTCCATTAATTAATCATTATAATATTATCTCCACTTCACAAATGGGCAAAGAGGAGGAAGAGGCTGAGTATTTCTTCCAAAATTAAATAGCATATAAGATGTAGGGGTGAAAACTCAGACCCAGAGACTTCTGCTTGACCTCCCCACCTAAAACAACTTTAAAAACTGGACATACATATGAAACAATAGTTTTCAAGACAGTGGACATCAGGTAACAAAGGGTGGTGATCCCTGAAGGATAGGAAACTAATGAAAGGAGCCCTGTGACTGCCCCAGCTCACTACCTGGAGGGAGTTTCCAGCCACGGTACAGGAAAGGCAAACTCAGGCAGACCTCAGAGGTCTCCCTGAGTGGAGGAGATGGATCTGGGAGGACACAGAGGCCAAGGGGCTCCAGTTCAGAGGGCAGAGTACCAGAGAGTTGAGAGAAAGATCCCAGACATCTGCAAGGGGTCCCCCTAGTGTTTCAGTGCATGTGAGTGAACAATCACCCAAAAGGAATAGAGGGAACAAGCCCCAGAGATCATCTAGAGCAAGAAAGCAGTCCTGTTTCCACCAGCCACAGTAGAAAAACTCACAATTCATCAGATGGCATACTCAGAAGTGTCTTGGCTCAGGAATGGGAAAAAAAAAATCATCCCTAGACTAGATGTTGCTCTGGTCCCACCTAATGAAACTTAAAAGCCAGACTCAAAAGAATCGAACTGTTTACAAGTAACTCAACTGCTTTGCAGAACAAAGCTAGAGAATTTTTATAGAAATAGAAAAACATCCAATACCCAACAAAGTAAGATTCACAATGTTTAGCATTCATTTTAAATTACTGAGCATGCAAAGAAGCAGGAAAATGCAATCCATAAAAAGAAAAACAAATCAATAGAAACAAACCCAATAATGGCACAGATGATAGAATTATTACACAAGGACATTAAATGGTGGTTATCAGAACTGTATTTTATGTGTTCAAGAAACTAGATGAAAGTTTTAATGCATTAAGTAGAGACATGGAAAATATAAAAAAGAATAAAACCGAACTTCTTGAGATTAAAACTATGTCTAAGATGAAAATTCAAACTGGGACTTCAGACGCTGAGATCGTGTTTATTCCACTGCCCCCACAATATATTCCCTGGATTCTGTTTTATCCCAGTAGCCTAATAATTAATATTTACCGAATGCTAAATCTCTCAGAAACATGCTTCCTCTTCGGAGGGGGGTTTGCCACTGTGTGGCCCTTTTTTCATCTCACTCTGACTCCTGCCAGCCTGTCTCTGGGTCATGGAGCAGATGCCAGCACCTTCCTAGCTGGATACTCCACTCTAGATTAAGCCCCCAGGGAAGCAGCCATCAACAGTCCTCAGCATGGCACCTTCTGAGTTAGCTACAGGGAGGTTTACATCACCAGACTACTGTTTTCATCTGTTTTCTGTTTAAACTTTAGTTTTAAAAAGCATAAAATGTTATCTTTTCAATTAATATGGAAGTTAACATTTTTGCAGCTTCCCATCCAACATACTGTGTGTGAAATCATGAACGATGTTCTTCCAGCCAACCAAGCAATTAACTGAAATATATGAGTTGTCCTTTCACAGAATTTGAAATATGCTATTGAGAATTAAACTATTTGTTTTCAATAAAGCTGAAAAATCAACTTGTCCAGGAAATTTTATTAGAGCTAGATTCCCAAACAATGAACATGCTAGCCAAGTGTTACTATTAATCAGAAACACTCCATATTCATCCAGTGTTAATCCTTTGTATCTCCCTCAGTGTATCTGCCTAATTAATAGCAGATATGTTCTTTTCATGTACTTTTTTTGGTGCATGTTCCCAAACCAGCAATGAATGAATTTAGAAAATACATTAGTACCAAAAATACAAATGTACTCTTATAAATATGCAGATAATTTCATACTTGGAGCAAAGTTCACTTCAGAAACTCTTTGACAATGAAACATTCAAAAATAAACATTGCTGCACTTATTAAAATATTTTAAAATTTAAGCTCTCATCAGCTATATAACCAGGACCATTGAGTGGCTCTATGAAATTGTTTCACTGCCTTTCATTACTGATGATTTTTGGGCACTAGATGTCATTTGTTGAATAAACATCAAAGTAACACACAAGAATACCCAAACATCATAGATTCTATGCTATATTCACCCACATGGAGACATCACTTTGGAGCAGCAAGAGCTCCAAGAGTCGTAATAGTATCTTTTACATTATAGAAAAATGAAAAGGGAAAATAAGTTGCTGGCAGGAACAATGAAGGGGGAAGTGGTGAAGTCCAAGCTGCCACTCTGAGATCTTTCTCAGACACCAAGGCAGTCTCACGCACAGGCAGGCGGAGCAGGCTGGCTTAATGAAAGCACGGGTGGGCAATAACCCCATCCCATCACATCAGTGTGTTTCCCATTTCCTCATACTACTCTGCCATGAATTGGTTTTGAATGTGGAAATGGAAGGGGAGATGTCTAACAATAAGAGATGTACTTCAAGTATTTAATGTAGTGTAAGACATTAGAATGAGGGTCTGCAGCATCTTGCGGGGGCTTGGAGTCTTTTTTCAGTTGTAAAATTAGGTAGTTGGCCTGGATCCTAAGTGGCAAATTGGCAGCCCTTGGACCAAATCTGATCTGTAGAAGAGTTTGTTAAGTTTCGTAGTGTTTTTTTTTTAATTTGCATTGTTGAAAACATTTTCAATTAGAATAGTTCACATAAAATTTGAAATTTCCAGCTTATCTTCAAAAATCAGCCATATCCCACCTCCATTGCAATTGGCACAATTGGCTATAGCTGAAAAGGGACTCCCCTGTCCCCCTTTGAGAAAGGGGGAGGGCCCTCCATGCCCACTTCACTCATCTCTGCCACTCCCAGCCTATGTAAATATTTGGATATTTGAACCCTGAAGCATATAATTTCTAGGGACCATCCCAACAATAAAATACTATGAATCTCTGACTTAAGTTGTTTTAAGGAAAGCAAAAGACTATAGAGAATAGTAATTCAATTGCATTGTAGGTTAAAATAGACTTCACTTGGATAACCTGACAATTGATAATATAGTAATTGTGTGTATTTGCCAGGACAAAGGGTGTACATATATATTTTTGTATTTCTCTGAAGAAGAACATCGATAAATTTGACCCATAGATTTCCTTCTGTAGCAGAAATTTTTGTGACTTCCTGATCCACACTGAAATAAAGCTATTCTCCAAATCTAGATAGAAAGTCTGTAAATTGAAGAATGACTTTTTATGTAAAGAGAACATGTTAATTTGGGGTATAACATAAAGAAACTATGTAATTTATCTAGGGAATGGTTTTAAGGTGATCATTGACTTATGTATACAACTGTGCCTACTGGTATAGATTGATTTCTAAAACATTTCCTCTGAATTGGAATCTCTGTCATATCAAGATATTCAAAATTATTAGCGTGTTATGTTATTTTCACAAAGTTCTAATGAATTTCACAAATCTGCCAGCTCTGTTCTGGGCATGAAAATATTTAGCCTAATTTGTTTTTCCATTATTGTATATAGTAATAAAGTAATACCAAAAATGCTATTACCAGAAACAATACAGTGTATAATTATTAGAAAGTGAACTCATGAAATCATATTAAAGAGTAACAATTACCGCATGTTAAGTCAAATAATTCAAGGAAGAGACTTATATGAATACTGGGGGAGCTGCAGGCAAAGAATTCTTTTTCTCTGCATCCTGCATTTTGAAGGGAATTTTGTCGTTTAATTAGTTGAGGTCTGATTCACCAGCAAAAGGTCTATAGTGTGATATTTTTTTCTTCTCCAACTTAATCTTAAAGTCATCTTCACTTTAGATGTTTATTCTTTCACTTCAAATAGATCCTTTAAGTGGCTTTATGGGATTAATAACAAACTATATCACCATATATTATTGTATTACTAGGGTTTCTAACACAACCTCAATTTCTTGGCTATATGTAATGTAACAAATTACACATACGAAGTAAAATTTTGTGGGGTAATGGTTTACTTAGTATATGTGTGGGGACATATGAATACATATCGACAATATATATAATGCTAGTTACAATAGATAACCTTGAGTGTGTGATATATGGCAATCTTTTTTCCTCATGTTTTATTTAACCCTCATGTTAACAGTATAGAGTAGGTTTTTATCTCATTTTAAAGATAGGGAGATTAAGGTTTAAAGAGGGTTAGTAAATTGGTCAGTTACACAATTAGTCAGAGATGGTGACAGCTTCTTAACCCTGACTTTTGTGACCACAAAGCTTAGGGTTGGTTTGTTTCCATGCCAGCTGGCCAATAGATTGTGCAAACATTAATTAAATTATGTTTCCTTTTAGGATTCTACATGCTGAATATATACCTCTTAGTATACATATTAGTTTTATACTTCAGCCATTTGTTAAAGTTGTTTTTATTGTATCTAGATAATATACTATCTTTTGAAGAAATTATTTTATACACATAATCTTAAAACATTCATTTAAGGGCAAGGTAGAGGCTTCATAGTATCATTCCCATTTGTCAAATCAAAGTTCAGTAAAAGTTTAATGATTTGCCTGAGGTCTCAAATTCTACAGAGGCAAAGAAAAAGCCCCCAAGACCTCCAACTCCAATTCTAGGCTGGTGTTTGTTCTAAGTCTTTTTTCCCCTGCTAAAGCCTTCAGTCAACTAATTTCTACTCTTCAACTTCTTAAATTACGTTGCTCTTTAAACTCATTGCTTTTAGTTTTACATATTAAAATTCAGCACCAGCATTCACCATATCTTTTCACTTCTAATTCTGAGTGTTTCCATCTGGTTTCTTTTTTAAATTTTTGTACTTGATGGGCTTTTTATTTATTTCTGTTTTACCCCGATTATCCAGGGAAGGCTGCCTGCATCTTTTGAAAGCTCTGATGTTCTCAATGAAGAGACCTTTTAAGTGACCTTGTTTTTCTCCTACCGAGTTGCATATCATGACTTCAAATGCCTCACTAAAATGTTACCCATTTGGCATCAGTATACAGAAAAGTTTGCACTCTGTGATAAAAAAGAACAGTGGTGTTTTCGTAGTAAGAGAATAGAGTTCTTAATAGAAAGGGGGAGAGTATAAATTCCTCCAGTTTAGCTGGTCTTTCAAACTTCGTGATGCTTTCTTTTCTCCTTGAACTAGTCTATAAGAAATTTGCAGGAAAAATACAACAGGAACCAATAAATGGTTAAAACCATGGCCATAGAATTTTGGTAGAGAAGTCTATTAATAGTGCTCCTTAGAAAGCTTTTCCCAGAAATGTTCTTCCTTGGCTAAAAACCAGCTACTCTACGTTCCTGTGGGTCAGAAAAGCAGTTTTACAGAGGAGGCAAGTAACAAAGAATCTAGACAAGTAATTGAAACTCTGTGGTTGCCAAATTGTATAAAGTATCATTTGTAACTAGGTACCTTCATCCTCACTCTTTCTCACTTTTCTCTACTTGGTTTAATTTTAATGGAAGCCTTAACGACATCTTATATTTAATGTGCTGTTCCACAAAGATGAAAAAGCCTAATGTGAACGCAAAGATAAAGTTAAACTCAAAAATTGCAAAGTCAGTTCAGACCCTAAGAATGTAGATTGATGCCCTCTGACCCTCGGATTCTCTGTAGCGTCTAGGGCAGTGATGCCACAAGAGGGCAGGGTTTGACTTCCGGAGTAGGTGACTTCCTCACTTCAGTGGAAAAAACCTTGGAGCCACCACGATAGCCATTAATCCCTTGGAGGCCTTATGATGAATCTAAGCTCAAATTCACTGTTTCAGTGTATTTGTGCAAAATTCTAGAGTTATGAAAAATGCTTAGAGAGGATAATTTCCAGAATGACCTAATACAGCAGATATTTAGTCAACTCCCAGTTTCAGAGCTACTACTAAGTACCCAATACAGCCTTAGACTTCAAAGGGTTACCCAAGAGGGTTTTATCTTTTGAGGGATCTAAAGTTTTCCTGGGAAGATATAATACATGAAATAGAAGCCACCAAAAACATGCAGTACACAGTTATTCCATAAAAGGTAAGAGCTACAAATTATCAAAGATTTTTTAAAACGGGGGAGAGTGGACCAGAGCAGGGATTTTCAGTAGCAACACTCGACATTTTGGGCTAGATAATTCTTTGTTGTTGGGGCCTGTCCTGTGCCTCGTAAAATGATTAGCAGCATCACTGGTCTCTACCTGCTAAGATGCTAGCAGCACCCCCACCCCACATCCCTGTTGAGAAAATAAAAAAAAGTCTCCATACATTGCCAAATGTCCCTGGATGGCAAAATCACCCCTGATTGAGAAGCACTGGACTTGAGTATGAAGACATAACCTTACCAAAAAATAAAATTAATAGAGCCTTGAAACTTTACTTATAGAATGTCAAAAATGTGAGGACTTGTTCTCTAAGCCTGTTTCCTTATCTGAAAAATTGGAATAATAGTACCTTCCGTCAAAGGGGTCTTACAGGGATAAAAGCAATCAACACAATACTTGGCACATAGTAAGCATTCAATTAATCGTAAATAACATATGATACTATTGTTACTATTAAACCACTATTATGTCCTTTCTATGAATCAGCAGAAACACCAATTATAAAATAATTGTACATTAAATAAGCTTAATTATACATTTGTATGTCACTTTGTGCTAAAGTTATGTAGCTGAAAAGATTAAATTGACATTTCCCCCATTGACATAGCTAATCATCTCAAGGATGAACTGTCTTCCTTTGCGTGAAGGTCAAAGGCCAGTAGCTTCCACATCCCCAGATTTTGATGAAGTAGTTAATGATCTGGAAATAAACTTTTAAGTGCTTTGGAGGATTTCTATGTATAGAGAAATTCTATGTAAATATTTCTCCAAGAGGAGGCTTGAGAGTGGTAATTTACTTTCACCCTCTTAATTTGATTTATAAGCTTCACCTATCTTACAGGATATAAGAACCAAAATTAATTGAGGAGGAAAAATAAACAAATGATTTCAAACAGCCACGATCTTCTGCTGCAACCTAGTAACTACAAAAATTTTGAAATTGCAAAGGAGGTGGGCTGAAGAAGTTCAGCCAAAAATATTTGTTTATAAAAACTAAAGAATATTAGATATTTCTATCACACTGGTTTATCATTTGAAATTTCTGCTGGCTAAAGTGAAATTGTGCTCTTCTATTTCCTGCTGCGGGATTCCCTCCTTAACCACAGTTGCTTTAGAATTGGAGGCTTGTCACTTTGAGGACAAGAACAGCCGGCTTAGCCAGCTGGAAGAACAAGAGGAGAGTTTTAATATCTCACAAAGAAAGAAAAGCACTAACAGGGTTGTTGTTACAGCAGAGTTCAGCAAGAGTGGAGTCAACATTGACAGTTACTGACTTGAACAGTTTTGTTGCTGGTAAAAAAAAAAAAAAAAACCATAAATCACTTGCTGAAAGTGAAGGTGAGAAAAGGAGAAATCGCCATGGCAAAGTTAAAAATATGGTGATCTTGGTGTGGCACAAAATGTTCAGAAAAATTTTCCCGTCCTTGAGGAGTTGCTGCTGCATGAGTAATATGTGCTTCACTACATAGCCCTGCTACACAGAAATGCTATGTCTCCACTTTACAACCCACTTTACTAAGGGAGGCATTTTATTTTACATTTAGAGGAGGAATAAACAATTAGAAGACAAAAACGATACGTTATCTTATGCAGATCTCTTAGAGTTCATTTTTTTTAACTCCTGCTCAGACTGCACACAAATACTGGGAATATATTTTAATTTCAAATCTGATGTGTGACATCTGGTAACTCATTTATTGCTAATGAAGTTTTCACAGGAAGCCGCAGTCACCGGTATCTCATCTTATTTTTCAGTTGGCAAAGTGTTGTTTACCTTTTATTGGCCCAGCATCCGTGCCTCTTATCACAGGCTGTTTAATTAGAAAGCACAAGTAACCCAACACAGAAAAGGAGTGGAGTGGTAAGTAATAGTAGATAGAATGACCTAAATTTTTTATTGTCATCAGTCGTGTAGTACCATTTAATTTATGTTTACAAATTAGATAGTGTTTAAGAGGAATTATCGGAGCTGGCAAAATAGTCCAAGCAGCCTTAAGCTTCCCCTAAGTCTTTCCACCCCTTGCTGGTACTTTCGTTTCTTCCACTTCCAGCACCATGTGCAGTTTCCCAATCTCTCTTATCCAAATTTGCTTGTAGGAGGAAAAAAATTAGTCATTTATACCATAGTGTGAATTTAATAACACCAACAAAATTCCCAAAGCTCTGAGATCTCATAGCATCTCCACATACACAATCTCCTTTGATGTTCCCAGCAATCATGTAAGCCTGACTGGACAGATATTTACTGCATCATCATCATTATGAACATTATCATTATCATTGTTTTCCAGAGGAAGAAAATGAGTTGTGGGTTAAGTGAAAAGCCAAAATCTCCATAGCTCATAAGAGGTAGATCATGTGCTTGATTCAGATCTTTTGGTTCCGTCACTATCCTCTTCTCACTGCCTTAATTCTAGCTCTCTCCTGAGTCATTGTGGTCCCTACCCAAATAGATCTTAGTTCTAACAATAGTATGGAGGTTAGTATCCACAAAATTTCAGATATTTGTGAGTATTTTACTAGATGACATCCTGCTGGATACACCTTAACTGTACCAGTCCTGAATGTGTAAAAGAAATGCACAGTTTAATGAGTAAGAGTTTCTCATACTTCCGGTTTTTGATACCTCATAAAGGCCAAGTGAAAACATTTTAGCTGAGGGTATTTTCATTGTTTGTTGGATTTGGTTTTGCCTGTTAAACCATCATTTAAGCCAGAGTTCTAAATTAAGTTGCCTCTAGGGCAATGTTTTCCAAATATTAGTGTATGTCAGAATTCCCTGGAGGGCTCATCAAACAGCTCGCTGGACCCCACCCACAGAGTTCCTGCTTCAGTGTGCCTGGGTAGGGCCTGAGACTTGCCAGGCCACCGATTCCCAGGTGATGCGGATGCTGCTGTTCCCGGACCACGCTTTCAGAACCATCGCTAGAGGGGCCAGATGGGGACTCCAGTGAGTTAAGCACCTGCACTGTGCTGTCCGATACGGCGGCCAGGCCTAGGTGGTGGTGAACACTCGAAATGTGGATGTTTTCAACTGAGATGTGCTAGAAGCATAGTTACACTCTGGATTTTGAAAACATGGTACCAAAAAAGTAAAATATCACAACATGATTACATGTTGAAATGACGATTATTTGGCTATATTGGATTGGTTAAAGAATATTAGGAAAATTAATTTCACCTGTTTCTTATTTTAATGTTTTTAAAATTTTTAATTGTATATATGGCTCACCTTATATTTCTTTTGGACAGCACTGACTTAAAAAATCACGAAGTAGAGAAAGGTGGGGATTAGTGAACTACAGAGGATTCAAATCTCAAAAGCTATAAGCATTCTGCGGGCCAAAGAAAATATATCTGTTGGTCAGATTTGGCTTAAAGGCCCAATTTGTACCCAAGCATTTGCTGCCACAGGTATGAAATGTAGCAGCTATCTAATATCTACCATTTTACTTTTCTTTAAGCATTAATCAAGTACTTGTTATAATTCGTGAAATAAAAGCACTAGATTCTAATAACTAAAAATATTTCTGCAAATTTCTGAATTTAAAAAATTCCATTCATCTTTTTAAGGTCTGGGTTTGCTTTTATTAAATTCATTTCACTTATTCTTGCATCATAGAATGATTATATTTCCAAAATGCTTTTAAGTCTTCCAGAGACCTGACCTTTTACCTTCAACAGTCTATGAAATAGAAGTGAGAACAGGTGGTAGTATTCCCATGCTAAATATTTTGTAATGGTTAAGGGATAACAAAGTAAGAGATTAAATTGCCTGTGTACGATTGTGTCACTGGTTACTGGCAGGGCAGACCCTTTGCCAGAACTCCAAGTCCAGTGCTTTTTCTGTCAGACTGTTTGCTGTCCCTGAAGTTTTATTGTATTTTAATGTTTAAAAAAAAAAAGTAAGAAGTAAAAAGTATACAAAACTGTTTGGAAAAAATGCAACTATATGATAAAATAAAATAAATATTACTCTTATAGCATTCATTTTCTTAGAGCAGAGTCCCTTTAACTTTTTAAAATGTTGACTAATACTTAAAATACTAAATGATACCTTACCAGGAGGTGCTTTTATAATACTCTTCCCTCACCTTTGGGTTTTTATCTGAGCAACTGAATCATATTAATTAATTTCTAAAGTTTAAAAAGTTGTATTTTCCCATAAAGAATCCGAGTGTAGGTTCATTTTGTTAGGAGTTATTTTAACAATATCACATCGTGCCCCTCTTTCCATAGAACGATGTAATCTCAACTCCCTAACTTCAGGACATGCTTTTAATTTTAATTTTCAAGTATAGACTGATCTCTTTCACCTGGTAATACCAGTGAATAACAGAGGGATGTCTGAGAGGCTCACAGCCTTTGGCCGTAAATGTAATGAAACATGTTTGTCCAAACAAGGCCCAAACCCATAGTATTGACCTCATTAGCCCAGGGCCACACCAGCTATCCAAATGTTGTGCTTGGAAAACATTTGAGTGATAGTTAATTTTTTAAAAGAGAAAATCACTGTGACTATAATAATTTTATGTGGAGTTTCTTTATTCATCTTGAGTAAAAGTTAAAATTATTTTCACTTTGTTGATTTCAATGCAGAGTTCTTATGTTTAATATAGAATATTATTAAATTAATGTGGGATTAAAATATATAAATAAATATAAATGGCTGATTTAACAATATATATTTCATTTCTACTTGTCAAGCCATACTGGCCTTGTCATCAAAAGAAGCATACATATTCAAAAGAAAGATTATGAAATTTCAATGCTTCAGAAGATATTTTTTAAGTGTGCAACCAACTCCCTGAGGATACAGAGTAGACGTCTAGGGATGCTAAGTGACTGGTTCAAGGTCACCGAGCTACAGAGTGGGAAAGCCAAAATTAAAACCTCAGTCTCCTTGCTCATTTTCCAGGACCAATTTTCAGACTATCATTCAAAGAATATTCCTACTGCAATCAGAACACTGAGCAATTTGGAGGAATATGTACAGTATATTGAATATTTACTCCTTCTAGCTTCATTTAAAATTCATGGTTATGTGATTTGTATAATGCTAAAAGCTTTAATCTGAAGTGAATTGCCATGTGGCCAATAATCTCTCACATAAAACTCATAATACACATAAATTCTATAATATTATCATAATTTCTTACGGGTGCAAATTAATTAGTGCTGCTTTTCCTGCCCAATAACTTTCTTCATACCCCTTAAAGTGGAATTTGAAATGAGATCAACAATTTCTGCTGCTGAATTAAAGTTTCAAAAAAATAAAAGTGAAGTGGCTTCACATAGGAAATCTTGGGTTTTGTTCACAAGCTAGATGAAGCAGCTGCTATTGACGGGGAAGACCACATTGGTGTTGCCTTTTTTTTTTTGTTGAAAAGCCTGTGAGCAGTCTCCAAAATCCGTGTTGTTTAAAATGATGTTTTCTCCCCCATGATGGCTGAGATGCTGATTTGTTGAAATGTGATCATTCTAGTGGGGAAATTCTATGAATCCATAAGTTTGAAGAATTCGTGAGTAAAAAGGACAGGAAGAATTCATTTATTTACAGACTTTCTTCCAAGTGAGGTTCTATTTTCCTTTTCTCCTAGTCTCTGGAGTCTCCTCTCTTTAGGCTCCCTAAAAATGCCTTTCATTTTCCTTCATATTGAACATAACAATATTTTCTACTGACACCCACATGTCAAAGGAAGATTTTGAAAGCATGTAAATTAGACTTGATCACATATCTTTCATTCCTACCTATTTCTCTTTTCTTTTTTAAATAAAAACAACAAAAACAGCAAAGAGTTTGGGATAGTGATGTAGGGGAGACCTTGGGACATTCATCACAACTGAGTTGTTTAAACAATACTTTGTAATAAGCAGGAATTTCTGGAGTGAGGTTTAACTGTCGTTTAAGTTTCCATTAGTAGATAATAGTCTTCAATAATTACCATGATGCCAGAATGTGGGGTTAACATTTTACTTTCATTGAAATTTATATACTAACTTGAAAGGAATTTCCGAATTTCCTTTCATAAAGCTGGATTCTTTGGGTTCTTGGGTTATTTTGAATGAAGCAAAGGGGAGGGCTAGTTGGGAATGATGGAATATTTACCCACCATCACCACAGTTGGTTACAATCGGTGACTTGCAGAAGTAAGAAAGCAGCTAGCCCTGTTTTCATCTCTCATGATGTGAGACCACAGTGGATGATATTGACTTGGATGAGGGCTGGAAACCACTGTTTACCACTTACACATATCACAGAGCCATTTATTAAGTTTCAGGAGATTGGTATCTCCTGAATTGGTATACCAATTAAGGAGTGCTTAATTAGTATGACATTAATAATTTTAATAAAATGTTTTGCATTGAGAGAAATATTCACCTAGGAATTACAAGGGTGAACAAAGTCATCTAAAAAGCATTTAACATAGGGAAGTTAGGCCAGGATTACCAACCAAAAACGTGGCGTTCTCCTGTGCATCTGACTTGAAGGCAATTCCAGTCACTTGCCCTATGGTGCCAGGTGCTCTACCATGCTGCCCTCTTCCCAGCTGCCAGAATTACCAGCATGGGGGCGAATGCAGCCCGGGAAGGTTTGGATGCTTCATCAAAGGCCGTAACTATGGAGGGAAACTTCAGTCCAGATGAAGACAATGGACTAAGCAGGCATGGAGAGTCTCCTTCCTGCCCTAAACACAAAATACCAGATCACACCTCTGGTTAAAAGTTAAGACCACAGGGTCCAGAGAAGGACTAACACCAGATACACAGCTGAGATAAAGTTCTAATGACTTTGCCAATATGAAAGTCAGGGCCAGTAGACACATGTACTAAAGACAATTGGAACTCTATTGCCTGATTAAAGTTAGGGACTGGAAAATTACTGCATATTTGGGACCAAAGACTAGAATACTTCTGTAGACCAGCCTATGTTTGAGTATGGGTGGAGGGCCTAATCTATAGTATCTGCAAAAACAAATTTATGAGGTTGAAAACTAAGCTTAGAAATTGGCATTAAAAATTTCCAAGTCATGTGAGTATTGTATGCCCAAACAAAAGTATCACAGGCTGCCACCATCCAGACACATTAGCCTCCTAGGAAGTTAATTCCCACCAAAGACGAACTCACTGTCAAAGACTACAAAACCTAAGAGGAAGGAAAATACCAAGAAAAGAGCATCCACAGATGCAACAAATAGAATTTATATCTGAGAAACTGGGTTGGGCCTCTTAACATACAGATGTTCAAAATGTTGACAGAGATAAAGGAAAAAGTAGACTTCATAAAATAGGAATAGAAGGCTAAGAAATAAGAGGATTTGAGAAAGAAGTACAAATCCTAAAAATTTTCACGCTAACTTCTATGAGTCAATAAATTCCCAAATGAATACTAACAGTTATTCCCTGTAGATTACTGGGGGCAGAGGCAGAGGTGGTGACGCAGGAGCAGAAACAGCTGCTTTCCAAAGTCTGAATTATAAAATAGGAGCAATAAAGAGAACGGTTTGTTGAACAGGATGGTTTATTGAGCTGTCCAGCACTATGAGCAAATGATTTACAAATGCTGGGCTGCTCTTTTTGATATTTGAGAAAGATACTTTGATAGAAGACTATTCCAAAATATAATTACTTGGTCTTTTAGTTCTCTATTATCATGGGAAATTATGAGTTATTTTTTTCCCTTAGATTGCAAAGTCATTTAAAAAAGAGATTGTAATGAACAATTTAATTAGATTGGTTTGGGCTTGCCTAAAAGCTTAAGAAGGTATTAATATTCTAATCAAAAGTCTTGGGGAAATATTCTTGGAATAACAAAAAGAAAATCTTCTTTCTTATACTTGTTTTTAAGAACCAGGGAAGCTGTCAATGAATACAAGGTAACTCTTACAAAAGCAATCATTAAACAAATGTTGTTTGGCCACAATGAGCCAAGCCCTGTGTTCCCAGTAGACTGAAGGTTCCCACCTGACCATGGCAAATTTATTCAGCTGCTTAAGATGATTTTTTACTCATACTTCAAAAGAACAACAGTTTGGAATTTTTAGACTTTTGACAACAGAAGGAACTTACCAATGATAACATTTTTTTTCCTAAATCTCTCATGCTTTCTTAACCCAGGCACTGTTCTGAGTCAGTGCTAGCCTTAGATTCAAAAAATAATAATAAAGATTCAAATAATAGATTTGAATAGTAGAATAAACACTAGTTGAAAGATGTGCTCAGTGCTTTCACGTTATCTCATTTTATTCCTACAACAATCATGTACAATTAAAATCACTCTTCCTATTTCTTACAGATCAAAAAACTGAGGCTTGTGTTCACAGAAATGGGGTGACATCCAGAGCCACATATATTTGTACATGGCAAAGAAGGATTTCATTTCAAATCTCTTAACTACAAACCTAAATTCTTTTCCCTAAGGGGAGATGATGCAATGGAATTCATTTAAGCCTCAGAGCCTGGGTAAATGCTATAGCAAAACCCAGAAATAGGAAAAATAGGAAGACGTGGATCCTCTTGTGTTTTTATTAGTGTTCTATCCACCTATAACCCTGCTGGGAAAAGAAGTAGAATGGAGCTGAAACATAGCTGCTTTCTGGGACTCACAAGTTTGTTTTTCCTAATAGATCACATCTCTCTGTCCCTCAGCTTCTCACCCAAACAGCATCCTTTCAGCTTCAAAGAGAAAAGAGCCCCACTATTTCCCATTCTTTTATCATTGGTACAAGATAGCTGCCTTTCACAAGAGTTCCAACTTTCCCTCTTTCCCGAAAACCAAGTTTCTCTGGGAAGACATATCAGCAGCAGCAGTGCAGACTGGGGAACGGCCTATATCACCCTCCCATCCAGAAATACCTAGTGCACGTTCAGATCCCACATCCCCAAGAGGGTTGTGCAATGTCTGTAAGTTTACAAAAGCTGTTTCCCACAGATGATGCTGCAGGCATTGGAAAGGAGGGAAAAGTTCAAGTGGTGGCACCATCGCTCCCTTGGCTGGCCAGCTGGTCACTTTTAAGTTCTAACCATTCTGTTTCCCATACAGTCTCCAAAATGCAAGTGCCATCTTCTGATCCCTCTCCCTTTCTGCCACCCTGCACACTCCACCAAACTAGTCAGTGATAAACCTAGAACATTCCACCTGCCTCTAGTATGGCATTCAACACACTGGAAATAACCTATCCCCCCAGCTAGACTCAAACACTGCAAAAGAGGAGAAATACTGTGACTATTCACTTTGCATCCTTGACACCCACACGTAGTAGGTGTTCAGTGAGTATGTGATGAATGGATGAATGCCCACTGAATGTGCTATTTGCATTTCTGCTTCCCTGTGCTTGCTTCTGCTGTTTCCATCACCTAAAATTCCTCTTTCTTTTTCCTCCACCCTCAAGTATGAGAAAATTTGTTTCCTTCCTAGGTAGGGAGTCTTTGTCATTATACAAACATTTATGTAAAATGTTTTTCTAATTGGTATATTCAATGTTATGTCTAGGGTCTTTCAAGTGATATATTCATTAAAATAATAAATACCTCATGAACTTTCCAGGGATTCTCCTCTAGCTGTTCAGAGCAAAACTTTTTAAATATCAAATGTTAATTGGTATGGATAAGTTATAACTGAAGAAAAGGCTGACCTCAGCTTGTGAAGAAGTTGGAGTCCAAAACTAAGTTTGCAAATTGGTCAGTACAAATGCAAACGTTTCACCATAGAAATTCTATTATGAATGCCTGAAAGAGCTGAAAGTAGAACTAAGAGCTGATCTGGCAATCCCATTACTGGGCATCTACCCAAAGGGAAAAAGACATTCTGTAAAAAAGACACCTGCACTCGAGTGTTTATAGCACCACAATTCACAATCGCAAAGATGTGGAAACAGCCCGAGTACCCATCAATACATAAGTGGATTAATAAAATGTGGTATATGTGTGCCATGGAATACTACTCAGCCATAAAAATCAAAGGTGATCTAGCACCTCTTATATTATTCTGGACCCAGATGGAGCCCATTCTACTAAGGGAAGTATCACCAGAATGGAAAAACAAGCACCACATATACTCACAGTCAAATTGGCATTAATTGATCAACACTTAAGTGCACATGTGGTAGTAATGTTCATCGGGTGTCAGGCAGGCAGGAGGGGGGAAGAGGGGTTGGGTATATTCACACCTAACGAGTGCAGTGCACACCGTCTCAGGGATGGACACGTTTGCAGCTCTGACTCAAGCGGGGTGAAAGCAATATATGTAACCTAAACATTTGTACCCCCGTAATATTCTGAAATAAAATATATACATTAAAAATTTTTTTTAAATGAATGCCAGTTGTAATGTCAGACTAGTTGATATAATTCAACTCACTCCAAACATAGGATTAATGAAACCGACGTGAGTTGTGTGCCCCCAAAGTGACATCAAGAGGGGAAAGAGGAAGGAGAGGGGGATTTCCTCCCTGCTCTCACAGCTCAGGGTACCCAAGGGATTCTAATGTGGAAAGTGTGTTCCTTTCTATTTTTACTGCCCTAATGCCTGAGATGAAACAAATATTTACCTCTGCCCTAATTTTCAGTCATGGAGTTCACTCAGGCCTTTTTCAGCTTTTGAGGTTCTTTAACCTTGACATTTCTAATTTTTTTCCTAAGCAAAATCTGTCTGATCTCAACTACATGTTAAAAGGATAGCAAATAAGTAAATTAATCCATATTAAGGCACAAGTGACTGCTAGCCCATAGATCTTTAATAAGTAATTAATTTTTAATAAAAATTGTGTTTATATAAATGAATTTATACTTCTAAATTGGCTTAAGTTCAGTAACTGTAATAAAATTAACTGAAAAATCAACAAGGTATAGGGAAATCCTCTGGGTGAAAAATAACTAATCATAACTCCCTAAACTAGCCTTAGTTTCTGTTAAATTATTCCTTCTTTTCATCTTTTGTTTTCTAAACCACAGATTTCTACAAACATCAAGGGGTTTCTGCTTGTTTATTTTATTTCGCTTTTTTTTGTTTGTTTGTTTTCTTGCCCAAGGTGAGTCCCAGGTTGCCACTAGGTATTTTCTCTGATACTCCATAAGAAGCAGGATGTAAATTCATTTCTTAAGCCCCATAGAAATTAGTCTCAATGCTCAGAGCATTTGAGGTATATGCAATTCACTCATTCTTTTGTCCACTCACTCTCTCATTCGTGACACATTTATCATCTGCCTCCTGAAATGCACCAGGGCCTACATAGTAAAGAAGATGATTTTTTAAAGCCCTGCCCTCAAGCAGACCAGTGGAGGACACACATATGTCAACAGACAATTATAATTAAGTGTCAAAACCTGTATCCAAAGTGCCAAAGCAGCTCAGAAAAATTAGGAGGGCTTTACAGAAGATGTGACTTTTGTGGTGGGTAATACTGTTCATGGATGCTAACGTCCTCCCGAGTGAAAGGTGAAAAAATTTAGATTACACAAGGCTGAATACAAAAGCAAAAGATAATGAGGACATGGAACCAAAAATTTGGATAGGGAGAATAACTTCACTCAGGGAAGGCAAAGAGCCCACATAAGAATTCTTTTCTTCCCTTGTGTTATCTCTTAAAATCCAGCCACTGGGGTCTCACCTGGTGCCCAGCTCCCTTTCACACCAAGGAGGACACTACCCTAAGAACGTGTGTTCAGCTCTCCTGGATGCCAAGCACAACCATGCTGGGCAGAGCAGTAGTGGCTCATTCCTGCTGCTCTGCTTCCCCAGGGCACGATGCTACGGGGGACGCCCAGCCATGCCCAGTGGGGGCCCTGCTCCTGGGGCAGCAGTAGGATCTGTGTGCCCACCCCACGCTCCGCCTGGCTGTCCTCACCTGTGTCCAAGGCTGACCTTCACCTCAGAGTGTACCTGTAACACATTCTGTGACAGCACCTTCAGCCTCCTTCCCAGGACTTCCTGATGGACTCTCATCTAGGGCAGAATGTGTTGATTTTCTAAATCACGTAAATCAATAGCTTGATTGTTGATTATGTAGCATATTGGAGCAAATATTTGCAGAAGTACTTGTGGAGCTCATTCCTGAACATCTGATTCTCCCTAAAATCCTGAAGAACTGCTGTTATCTCAAGCCCTCACTAAAAACATGCTTTGTTGACAATCCTGGCTTAATCTATTCATTTGACATATTTTTTATATAGATGGTTAACCTCAGAGTTAAATTCTGAAATGGCTGGTAGGTATGAAAGTTAGGAAGGGGATTCAGGCCCTTTTGCTAGACAGAATTAGAAATTAAAAAATACAGACTTTCTGCCTGTAGAAGCCTAGAAAATCAGGGAAAGGATGCTATTTCCCAAAATCTTGAGCCTTCCCCCCAGCTCTCTTAAATCATTTCCCACAATGACCAATTCCTCAGTGACCTAGAGGCAGCTCTTCTGACCACTTAAAAGAGGATGCTAATAATTTTTATACCTAAGTAAAGATTGTAAGCTGAAAGAAACCATTTAAAGAATAAGGTACAGATGTGTCACACTTCTGAGTTTAAAGATAAATTAATTAGCTTTGCTTACCTCAGGAAAAACTTTCAAGTCTTTCTGAATAACTAATTCAGTAGTGTTTTCTAAGATTTAGGTGATGTTTTTAATCGATTTGGAAGCTAGGATTTACTCATTTAAAAAAATGAGAAGAACCTAGATAGGTTTATTCAAATAAGACCTCACTTCCATTTCTCTGGAAGATACTTATCACTTTCTACAAAAGCAGTATGTTCTAAAAATTAAATTTACAATCTTAGCAGTTCACAGTGTTTCTCTAGAAAATATGATCCAATATTTTTTCCTAAGACAAAAGTTGTGTTACTAGATTTGTAATTGAGAAATGAAGCTTATTGTTTACAACTGGAAGTTTAAAAATTTTTTCCCCTTTTTACTTTTATTTTTTCCAGGTGCATTTGGTGTAGTGTCTGAGATAAATTCAACCCAGGAGATCAAAATGATTCTCAATTCTTCTGCCGAAGATGGTATTAAAAGAATCCAAGATGACTGTCCCAAAGCTGGAAGGCACAATTACATATTTGTCATGATTCCTACTTTATACAGTATCATTTTTGTGGTGGGAATATTTGGAAACAGCTTGGTGGTGATAGTCATTTATTTTTACATGAAACTGAAGACGGTGGCCAGTGTTTTTCTTTTGAATTTAGCACTGGCTGACATATGCTTTTTACTGACTTTGCCACTCTGGGCTGTCTACACTGCTATGGGATATCGCTGGCCCTTTGGAAATTACCTCTGTAAGATTGCTTCAGCCAGTGTCAGTTTCAACCTCTATGCCAGTGTGTTTCTACTCACGTGTCTCAGCATTGATCGCTACCTGGCTATTGTTCATCCAATGAAGTCCCGCCTTCGACGCACAATGCTTGTAGCCAAAGTCACCTGCATCATTATTTGGCTGCTGGCTGGCTTAGCTAGTTTGCCAGCTATAATCCACCGAAATGTATTTTTCATTGAGAACACCAATATTACTGTTTGTGCTTTCCATTATGAGTCCCAAAATTCAACCCTCCCCATAGGGCTGGGCCTAACCAAAAATATTCTGGGTTTCCTGTTTCCTTTTTTGATCATTCTTACAAGTTATACTCTTATTTGGAAGGCCCTAAAGAAAGCTTATGAAATTCAGAAGAACAAGCCAAGAAATGATGATATTTTTAAGATAATTATGGCAATTGTCCTTTTCTTTTTCTTTTCCTGGGTTCCCCACCAAATATTCACTTTTCTGGATGTGTTGATTCAACTGGGCATCATACACAACTGTAAAATTGCAGATATTGTGGACACCGCCATGCCCATCACCATTTGCATAGCTTATTTTAACAATTGTCTGAATCCTCTTTTTTATGGCTTCCTGGGAAAAAAATTTAAAAAATATTTTCTCCAGCTTTTAAAATATATTCCCCCAAAAGCCAAATCCCACTCAGGCCTTTCAACAAAAATGAGCACACTTTCCTACCGCCCCTCAGACAATGTAAACTCATCCACCAGGAAACCTGCGCCATGTTTTGAGGTTGAATGACATGTTTGAAATCTGTCTGTGAAGTCATCTTCTGAAAGAAGGAGCAAGAGAAACATTCCTCCACAGTGCTTCGCTCCCAAATGAGCATTAGCTGCTTTTCAGAATCCAGAAGAAAATGGATTACACAGACTGAACCAACTTTTCTAAAGCTCTGAACAAAAGCTTTTCTTTCCCTTTGCAACAAAAGAAAACAAAGCCAAATTTTGCATTAGATAGATGATGGCTGCTTTAAGAACAATGTCAGAAACTGGATGAATGTATTGATTTGGAAAATTTTACTGACAGAAATGCCATCCCCTAGTCTGCTCTTGGCCTGTTATTTTTGATTTCCCCATAACGGTGTTCAGAATATGTTAAGTCTTCAGAGGAGCAAGAGGAGGTCAGAGTTCAAGGTTGTTCTGCAAAATAGTCAAAGGACAGTAAAGCTTTTGTGTCTGTTTAGCTGTAAACAACTGTGGCCCACTTGTACTGGCTACTACTCATTTTATATACAAAGATTTGCCAAGCAGTAGTTGTCAAGTTTCAGAATCTTTCGTGAAATTCAACCAGTGTCTTAGAGATTTACACTGCCAAAACAATGCCAGTAAGAAGGCTTATTTGTATAACGGTGTTACTAAAGTCACATACAAAAGTTAAACTACTTGTAAAGGTGTCATTCTGGTCCCAAGTAGTAGTGTCTTCCTAGTCATATTAGTTTGATTTCATATCTGAGAAATGTATATAGTTTGTGGTAAAAAGATTATATATCATAAAGTATGCCTTACTATTTTAAAAAAGTATATATTTTACACATATATATGTATATATCTCTAAACTGTTGTTACTTAATTAAAATTTTTCCAAGTTGTATTTACCTTAAAATAATTTTATTTCAATGTATTCTGTCTGCATTACTTAAAATAGATGTTGATTTATTTTTAAAATAAGACAGCTGTGAATAAATATTAACATATTTTCATTTAAATTTTGATATAACTTATAGTTTAATACTATTGGTTATGGATTTTATATCTTGCCATTGAAAAGATAAAGAAAAAATATTTTGCTCTATTGCACTACATGGAATAAACACACCATTTTGAATTTTCCAAACTTTTTCACGTAATGAAGACAAAAAACTAATTCTTTATAACACTAAAATGATACATTTGGGTGCATTTTTTTCTACCTTTTTTATTCATTACATACACATATATGTATAAATCATAACACTGAAGTCATAATGTGTATAGTAATTTGTGTACATATTTTTCACTTAATGGAATAGCATAGTAGTTTCCTACACCATTAAATATTTTTCTAAAACCTGTTAATATTTGCATAATATTGCAAAATACAAACATACTCTGGTATAGTTAGCTAGCCAGCAAATTGGAACATTTAGCTCTTTTCTGATTTTTTGGTATGATAAATTACACTGAAGTGAACATTCAAGTACATGAATCTGATAAAGTCCTCACACTCATCGAAGTGCTTCAACTGAGTATACAGAGATGAACATTTTTAATATTCTAAATACATGTTGCCAAATATTTTCGAGAAGACATGTAACAATTTACAATACCATAAACTGTGTACGAATTTATCTCACCACAGCCTCTGCAGCATGGAGTATCCGCTAAATTTAAACAGAAAGGAGAGATTTACCATGAGAATCCAGGCGCCACACTCAAGGGGAAGGATGCTACCATGCCTGAAGAACACGCTTTAACGTTTCTGTTCCTGCTGAGCAGTTGCCTCATTCTTCAACCTAGAGGCCTTTGCTGCTCCTGAAGTCCACACGCAGCAGGCTGAGGTGTTCATTCTGGCCCAGGGAACTGTGGCCAAAGAACTGGGTGATGTATAGAATAATGGAAGGAAGTTGTGGATAAGGGGGTCCTCTTGGTGCACAGTCTCCACAAAGCAGACTATTGCACTCACATTCCCAAGGATAGAGTTATTTTATGAATAAGTATGGCTACATATGCTGCATATCATTTTCCTTTTATATTATTTTAAATTTCATTAATATAACGCCAGCCACTCACCCCAAAGGTCTTCTGCTATTTTCACAAAGTAACACCTCTAAAAGAATAAATTCTAGCTTATCTCAAATTAGAGTATAAACTTATCCTATTTGAAATCTCTCCTGATCAGCTTTATAACCATTCTTTTTTTTTTTCAATAGTCATTTTAATCTGAGGGATAGTAAGCACTTCAAACTTGCTTAACCATTTGATAGGTTATAGTTGATAAGATTTCCGGTAGATAATTGTATTTAGATGTCCCATATCATGTATTTATTAACTAGTGTGAGTAACGTGTTTCATGCCTCATTTTTACTTTAATTTCGTCAGATTATATTGTGATTTTGCCCCATATAATTTATGAAAAAGATATCAATAACCTTGACGATGATTCTTGATTTTTTGGTGAGACCAACTTAATATTGAAGTTAAGATTCTACTTACCAAAATGTTAGGATGGGCTTCATGATTTATTCTTCATGAATTTATTTAATTTATTTAGAGATTAGGTAGACTGCTTATTTTTGGAATATTTTAATAATTTTTACAGAAAAGAATATTTACCATAAAGATCTAAGCACCTAACAGAACTCAACAGCTATCTATATTGATACAGATATAGACATAGACAATATTCCAATTTACATTTCAATTCTTATTCCCCCATGAACAAATTCATCTTTTCAGTCAATAATAATTCATTCACGGATTCAATAAATTTTGTATTGCCTGCCTACTCTGTGCTGAGGAACTAGAGTTGTATAACACATAGTTTAGAACGTATGATAAACATTTTTCAGCTGCTGCGGCAGTGTGAAACAGAAGCAGCTTGATAGCCAAGCCATGGAAAGACTCACAGAAGTTTGATACCATAGATTTTCAGTTTTGTAACTCTCTGCATTTTTTTCCAACAATATGTGCCAAGCTGAGGAGCCAGAGAAGAGAAAATAGATTCAGGCAGTTCCTAAAAGTGGTGAGTGAAGAAAACAAACCCCAGGGAATTTCAGATACTTGGTATGAAGGATGAGATCTCTGAGGGTAAAGAAAGTAAATCAGAAGCAAGTGAGATACAGAAATGCTGAGGCGTGGACAGGAGGCTGGAGGCAGCCACATACTGCCTCAAAGGCCAGGGCACAGACCTCACAGGAGAGCTGCACACAGATGTTTAGGGTCCCAGGGCCATGTTGGACCCACTGGACCCAGATCAACCGTAGGAAGAGGGAATCCAAATATAGGGAGAGAAATTAGTAGACAGAATGGATGGGGCAAGACTCAACTCTATAAATTTTACATATTTCAGGCTGTATGCTAGGAGAAACAGAGCCCCTGTAAAGCCATAGAGAAGGCCTTAAAGAGAATGAGCAATAAATGTAAAAGGAATAAGGAAATGGAAGAGATAAAATTTTGGAGCTAATGATCAGAGTCAGATTTTCCAAATTTTAAATTTTGATTGAGTCAGTTAAAACACGACTTCTGTAACTACATCCACTCTTGTCTATTTGTACAGTGGACGCACATGGAACCATCTGAACAGTGTCCCTTCTCCCCTTATTGTGGAAATGTTCTGCCTCACCCAAGGACAAGACCGCCTCAGGATGACCCTTTTTCCTACCTAAGCCCATCCCCAGGCCACAGTTAATTGCTCCAGGCTTGAAGTAGACCAATCACAGTTTTTCCTAAGGATTTTTCAAACAGGTTCTGATGAAGAGTTTGCCTCTCCCCAGTGCTGGAATTTGTGAGATGTAAGTTTGGGACCCACCATGCCTCCTATTGTGTGAAGGAAGCTGGTCTGCATGGAGACTGCAGTTAACAGAAAAGGAAAGAGAGTGTCGGAGATGCTTGAGTCCTTGATTGTACCTGTATCTAATGCCCAGCTGTATCCCTGCCCACTCCATATGTTTCTAATCAAGGGACCAGAACACAATAATCTATAGCTAAGACCTGCAAGTGTTTCTTCCTGCTTATGACCAATAAGAATTTCCCTTTTGTAGTGACCAGCACATCATCCATTGGCCATGCAGCAGGGGTGATGCCATCCAAGTCCCAAAACTTCTTGGTCCCTCTCTTAGTAAGGGGTCATGTGAATTACCCCTCTTTCATGCGTCTCATGAGAGAATGAGGGCCAGGACATCCGACAGTGTAGGTGTTAAGGGGGAAGCAGGGTGGTGATATGGAGGGACCAGTAGAGAGAGGGGACTAAGGTTACTGTAATTTCTACTGTTGTAAGATATTGTAAACTGAGATCTCCCCTTGGGATGGCACAGTGGTAAAATACTGTTCTGTTGCATGAGCAATTATAATAAATATGATTTGGACCATGAAATTGTAAGCAAAGAGAGGAAATGAGTGGCCCTGCACCAGCTGAGGACCCAAAGACATGGCCTACATAATACCTGGGCCGTCCTTAGTAGACAGTGACCTGGGAGTTCTCTGGGTTTCATGAGTACAGCATCCAACACTGCCCAAATCCAACGGGAAAGGCCTGCATTCACCAAACCAATCCACCCTACTTGAGAAGTGATGTAGCTGAAGTCCAAAAAGATGAATTTCCACACTCAGGAAAAGCCAGAATTAGAAATATGACTAGTCTTTTTTTTCCAAAAGCTTAAAATCAAAAAATTTAGCTTTAATAACATTTAACTCTAAATCATTTATATACAAGGAAGCTTTGTATAATAACCCTCAAAGAGTTTAAAGACCCTGAGATTTACCCTTCAAGCAGTGGAATAGGGAAATATTTATCTATATGCATAAGAGATGTAAATTTGATGAATAAATGATGTTAATTTTGAAACTATTAAAAGCCAGTTTGCTGTTATGATTACTTTGCTTCAAGTATCCAAATGATGATGAGCCAAAAACGCCCCTGGGCCCAGTTCTTGATTCATTTCATGTCCTATAAAGCTTCTTTTGAAAAACTGAACAAGATAAGAAATAGGGATCCTGGCTGTACCTCCCAGTGAGTTGGGATATATCTCATGAACTTCTTTTCCAAGCCTGATGAAGTTCTGCTATGCCATATGGGCACATACAGTTGCTAAATGGTAATTTTCCAAAAATAAGCTTCAGTTCTCCAAAATGGCAAATGGAAAGCAGCTGGTGTTAGCCAACAGGGAGAAGCCCTCCTAGAGTTCACCACAGAGAGAAGAGCATCATGTCTGCAGACGCCGGAGCAGATCTGCTGAGAACCAGCCAGCGCTGTGGGACACAAGAAGCTCCAGGTGCAGATTCGTTCTGACTGGTGGCCTTCTCCTGGCCATTGTTGCTAACGTCCAAGCAGTACTGAATGTGCACAATGGAAAGCATATTAGCCAGAGGATAGGCAGGCAATTCTCTAAATAAGCAACTGCTATTCTCATTTATTCACATAGTAAGTGGATAATGGGGGGCAGGGTGGAATACCCTTTCCATTGATGATATCAACTTTCATAGCTGTTCCTTGAGTTCCTTTATCTGTTCTACTTTCTTCCAGAAATAGCCCCCTATTTTCATTTGGGTGCCCATTCTTAGTGCAGAATCTGGATACGCCTCCACCCCCATCATTGCCACCAAATCCATGGAGGATGTGAGAAGATGTACACAAATCAGTCCATCATATTTCTCTGGCTGCACTGAGATTGGCACATAACCTAAATGAACCCAATCATGGTGAATTTCCTGGTTTTGCCAGGAGCTACCAGACAAAATGCTTGTTCTCTCCTCTTGTGTGGGATCTAAGCAGATGTGAGGAGATATTGTAGATATTAATATTTGTCACTCCAAAGGGAGAGATGGAGTTTCCAGGAGTTTTCACAGGGAGCATAAGTATACAGCCAACACAGTGAAAGATTGGACAAAGATATGGAGAGGAACCAAGTCCTTATAACATAGTTTGAGAAGTAACTCTCTGTGTAGGAACTAGTACCACCCTCCAGACTTCTCTTTTTCTTAAAGTAGCTTTCTCTTTTTTATGAAGCCAGTTGAGGATGGCTTTTCTGTCAAAGTTATCCACTAAAGTCCAATCTTCTGTAAAATCATTATAGCCATCATTCATCAAATTCTTATTATAGAACAGGCACAGAATTCTCTCCTCACAACAACCAATCATACTACTTCTGTTATTATCCAATGAGTCAAAAAAGAAACCTAGAGATTCTTGCATAATCAGTCCAATATAACATGACTGATAAATGCTGGAGTTGAAATTTGAACCTGGACATTCTAACTCCAGAATCTATGTTTTTATTTGCTGACTATGTTGCTCTTTTCTGCTCTTACCCCCAGCCCCCTAAGTGGTATTATAAATTATGAATTGTGTAGGTACTTTCCAAAATATTGTCCATGCCTATTTATTCAAAATCGAGATGATAATACTTTACTTTGTCTTAAACACATCTTATTGGATTTCAAGCTAGAATTTCAGTAGTCTTTGTCCTTGAAAATTGGGCTTACTAATGGAAAGTACTAATTGACCTTACACAGCATAGTGCTGGATTTTACATTTATTGTAATTTGATTTTGGATGAGTTTATATTGGGTCTAGCAAATAAACAGGCTACAACTGTTAACTGTTACAGTAATTAGTTAAATGCTCTGGTCCTTTCTGAAGCCAAGAATTTAGATAGCATTTACTAAATGAGAGGGGGAAGGAAATTCCTAAGTTAATTTTCATGTCAAAGTTTTACTTTCTTATAGCCTAATGGAATGATGTTCTTTTGAAGAAAATATTGTGGTTAAACTACATTATATTCTCCGAAAGATTTTCTTTAAGGTATATAGTTCAGATTTGGCAATAGATTTAGGTGAGGAATAGACCTGGAATAATTAAAACAAAATTGTGATTTATTTCAACTATGTGTACAGACCGAGAAGATAAAAGTGATATTACTATGCGTGAGTCCTCAGGACAGTTCTAGCAACTACATTGAAAACTAACTCAAAATGGACACTATTTAAGACAGTGAAAGGTAGGAAGAGAGTTGCAACAGAACAGGCAAAGCATACTCATGCTTCTCCTTTTGCTCCTGGCTGTAGAACAGGTAGAAAGGAGCAATTATACATGAAATATTTAAAAACAAGGTGGTTCCATCATGGGCTGAGGAAATGACCATGACAAGAAAGTTCCAGCAGCCAAGTAGCTATGCAGCCTATCATGATAGGAAAGTTGGGCATAAAGGTAGATCGGTGATTCCCAATCAGAGTGATTGTGCCCCCCACAGGATATTTGGCAATACCTGGAAACATTTTTGGTTGTTACAACTTGGCGGAAGGGAGGGCTACTGGCATCTAGTGGGTAGAGGCCAGGGATACTGCTGAACATCCTACAATGCACTGAACAGTCCTAAAAGACTACCTGGTCCAAAATGTCAGTAGTGCTGAGGTTGAGAAGCTGTGTGAATTAGGTAAAATATGTTGTGGTAAATAATGAAGTGTTGGTCTCCCAATTTTTATAACCCATAAAATGCATTTTTTCCTTTCTCTTTTTTTCTGTGCTCCCACTTACTTTCTCAAATTGCGTTGCATGTAAACTTCACCCAAATAACTTATTTCATGAAAAAATTTTGTCAAAAACAGTGTGTCATTTCTGGGCTATTAGTCTATTAACCTTCTACAAAAAGCGCTATATTTTAAATTCATTTATGAATGTTAGGAACAGAAGCAGTTGGTAGTATGATGTAAAACTGAAGAGTTACACTCCTGCTTCCATGGGAGACAAAATGAAGGTGTGGGTCCCACTGAGCTGCTAAACCTCATAGAAGACATTAAGTGAAGAAATAAAACATGAGCATGGGATGCTTCTGGCGACTCCACCAGGACACTTGACCGTATCCTAGCATTTGATGTGAGTCTGAGGAAAATTTTTATTGAACAAAATCAAAGGTGCATTTTATTTTTACTCTAAATATTTCCATAGAGGATGTGAGCAGCTTCCAATGAAAAGCACATTAAAACAGGGTAATACAAAAGAAATCAGACAGAAGAACCACAGAAAGTAAGAAGCAAAACCACTGAGTGTGTGGGCAAAAAAGTAGTTGTGACTCAGAAAAATACTGGGTTCTGAGCTTCTTGTAGCTTCTTTCAGGTTGAAAGGTGTCACTAAATCTTCAGCTCTTTTTATCAAAGCCAGAGCAGACCAGGTCCCCAAGTGGAGCAGACTTCTTGATGCTGAATTTCTAAGGAAATTTCCCACGTGGATTATGGGTGGAGACATAGAGTCACATTAGGGATTATTTTTAAGAAACATTTTTCACTTAGGCTTAATCCTTAGATGGTTGTTCTTGTAGTGTTATTCTTAAAAGCCAATAGTGCAGCATCAACTCCATGAAGCTTGTTGATGTGAGGGTATTCCGTACTATGGTATGAAAGTCATTCAATGGTGCACTTGACTGGAGCAGTGATGTCATTGTGATGTCAGTGGGGACCTCTGAGTCCAGTGAAACTCTAGATGACATTGGTTCAGACTTCCTAAAAAAGTCCAAGATCTCCAGAAATTTCTGCAGAAATTTGAGGAGCTTACATTTGCATGTTCTCCTTTAATTCTAGCCATCTGCTTTCCCCAGGTCAGATCATCTCAATGTTCCACACAGGCTGTAAGATACCCCTATTCCATGTGATACAGGCATGAAATAGCTCCAGTTACACACACACACACACACACACACACACACACACACACACATACGGAAAGCACACTGACATGCTATGTCATTAGGGGATGTCATGGATTCAAAAAGTCCTCTGTACCCTGGAACATTTCTCCCCTGGACTCCATGCAGTCCCAAACTTCACCCCTCTCACATATCATCCCCTTCCTTCTCTGCACCTTTTCCTTTTTTATCATCACCTCCCTCGGGGCAGCAAACCCAGTTTCTATTTCGTCACACAAAGCAGCCTAGACATTCATTTCATTAGCCACCCTCTACTGAATGTCAACCATGCCATGCCTTCCCTCCCACAGAGATTCATTTTCTCCCCCAAGTGGACTGTCAGGATATGTCCTTAGAAAAATTCCTTAGGAGAAATTCCAGCCCACGATACTAAAATAATGAACTGTTCATCTCACCATTGACAGTCTAGTGGTTCTCAAATAGTGGTACCCAGCCCTAATGGTGGGAAACAGAAAAATTCCTCATCAAATGGAGTATCTTCATAATTTGATTTACTCAAAATTAATGCTCCAACAATCTCATGTTTTTCTGCCAACCTGATGTGTCATTTTCTGTTGTTTCTACTTGCCAAGGGCTATCCAACGCTTTGCATAAGGCAGGGCCCCTGGGCTCTGCTCAGAGTGGGTGTGAGCACCCACTCTTCAGGGAACACTGCCAGGTTCCATTCAATGGATGTTTATGTTAAACCATCTCAACATTTTTCTCTTTATATTCATTTAACACGGTATTGGGCTCAGTTTTTATGAAGTTCTCATATTCCATAGTTATTGCAAAATGTAAAACAATGTCATCTTTATTTTAAAATTTAAATCATTATGTAGCTAATACATGGAAGTATACATTCTAAGTAAGCATTTTCTCCATTTACCACATGCAAGCACAAAAATTATGAATGTTATTTTAATATAACTTCACATTTTAAAAAATACTGATGGCAAGGGACTAATTTTACAGAAGTTAAAGCTTAACTTTTGTTCCCTTGGACTATATGTTCCTTTCACAACCTTCTGATAGTTAAGGGCCATATCCAGACCTTGTTAGGAGCAATAATATCAAGGATGCAGCTTTCGCTCTATGCCTTAATTAGTTTTTTTGACTCAAGAATACCAACGCAAAAGAGGAAAACACAAAAGCTTTCATAAAGGAGTATACGTTTTTCTGAAGTCAAATTGCATTCTGTCATTCTAAGAGCCCAGAACCAATTTTTAAATAAGAGAGCCGAGCATTGCTCCTTCTTATTTTCCCTCTCCACATTCAATGCCTAAAAAGAAGTTATGACTCCAAATTAAACTTGAGGCCATTCTCTGAATACTTTTTCTAGAAATTCCTTTCAATTTTATTATGTAAGATATAAGTCAAGAGGTTCTACTTTAAGAAAACAGATCTAGAAGTTTTTTTTGTTTTACCTGAGCTCAGCACCGTGATTTGGTGGCTATTTTGAAAAGGATTCCAGAACATTGCTGCAAGCAAATGGATGGAGACATAATGTCATATTAGGGATTATTTTTAAGAAACATTTTTCACTTAGGCCCAATCCTTAGGTGGTTGTTCTTGTAGTATTATTCTTAAAAGCCAAGAGTGCAGCATCAATTCCATGAAGCCTGTTGATGTGAGGATATTCAGTACTATAGAATGAAACTCATCCAATGGCGCACTTGACAGGAGCAGTGCGCTCCTACACACATGTGGAGCTAATTCCAAACATTATCCAGAGAAAACCAGCACGTTAACAGAGTTATGTAAATAACTAACACCACCTGGGGGTTCTCGCCACTTTCATCAGATCCAGGTAAAATTGCCGTGATGATCTGGTCAACTCTAAAATCTGTGAAATGCTGGGTCTTTTCCTCCAGGTCTCTGCAAATCGTGAGGGGACCTGCAGGTCTCACAGATTGGGTTCCCTTTAAAGGAGACTGTGAGATAAAGGTTTGTGCAGGATTTGAGGAGTGTTCCCAGGATCAACATCTGTGAAGAAATAAAGGGAGCAAGACTGGGAAGAGGATGAAGTCGAGCTGCAAGAATACAATCTCAATGCAGGTATCAGACAATCCCACAGGGAGTTCTGGAGCTGGAATGACCACAGTTACACCAAATTGGGGTGTAACCTTTATATCTTTGTGCCTCATAGGCCTGAACTTTAACCTCCCACATTGACCAGTCTTTGGAGGTAGTCTGCCCCCCGAGAGTGACACCTAGATGGCTTTCTTCAGCAGAGGGCCATTGTCCAGAGGAGGAAATTCAGCTCTCAGCTGCAGCCCAGCAACCCTCTCAGCCCCTGGGGGAGGAGTGCCTCAGGACCTGAAGAAAGGATGGGGCAGAGCCCTATGATGTTCACCCCACAGGCTGACTGAGTGCTTAGCTCCTTCAGCCCCTCCCTCTCCCCTTCCCCTTCCTCCTCTTCCTTCTTCTCCTCCATGGGCTCCTCCTTTAGCACAAATTGTTTCCATTCTACACCACATTGCCCCAGAGCAAAACACAGCCCTTTCTTCACTATCCACAAGACATCCACTGACACCAAGCGCTTTTTGTGTTTCATTCAATCTGCTCAAGAGGAGAGGAATGCACACGGCATCCTGGAGTGTAGGGCACTCTCTCAAATTCCTGCCTTCATACTCTTCCCCTTCTCCTCTAGCCTGTGAAAGCATCCACCCTGTATAGAAAGCAGTTGAAATTAAAAGCAATGGAGTAATTTTCTTGTTTCCTGTGGATTCAAGAAAACAATGAGTTGGGAGAATTCACATTATCATAATCCAACTATTTTGAATCCCCAAGCAATTCCTTTTTCCTTTTCTGCAAAGCTGTCATCATAAAAACATAAACACACAACCAATATTGTTTAATGACCAATTATGAAGCTATCCTGACCTAAACACATACACAGATTACTCGCTTTGACTTTCTATATACGGACCTGAACAAAAGGTTCAGGTTTTATCTGTCTTCTATATTGATGCAACTGTCTTCTATATTGATGCAACTGGCTCTCTTAAAACTCTCCCAGGCCCAGTAGGCTCATATTCCTAATTGCCTCCTGGGTGGATATCTTGATCTGGAGGTGCAAAAGTCAACTCGCGCTCAAATTATCCGAAGCCAGGCTTCAAAAACAGGCAGTGAGATGTAGCTTCATCCCAACCAATCTACTGGCACTAGACACCGAGTTCTTCCCCCACTCCCACTGGTGAACCTAGAGACTGGGGGGTCAGGAGGCTGGTGACAGCCCGAGAAAGAATTTTCCCCAAAACCTGCTGGCTTGTGTGCAGCATCAATTCCATGTTCTGTTGCTGGGCAGCCAAAAAATAACAAATGAGCTCTCCGAAAAACATGTTACTAAGAAGCAAAGGACACTAAAAACATGATAATGAACAGCCCATTCCGGACACAACTGAAAAGTCACTGCAGTTGCTGTCGGTGTCTGTCCACTGTCTGTCACTACACATGAGGCTCCTGGCTTTCCTTCCTATGGCCCATGTCCCCACATCGCCAACTCTTTTCACCAGCCCTAAAGGCAACGTTTGGCTAATCTATTACTTACTGTATAACTTACTTTCATAAATCTTCCCCCCCACCACCTCTTATCAAGTCAGATTTCAGTTATGTCAGAAGTCTCTAATAAAGTTTCACATGTTATAAATTTTAGGAAAGGAAAATTCACTGGATAAGATCTTCTACAACTCCCTTATTTTACAGATGTCAAGGCCCCAAAAGGTGAACCCAGCCATCACATAAGATTTTCTGCTTTAACACAGAACAAGGCCTTACATGCAATGGAACATCAGAAGTGGAACTCCAACTCTTAAATATCAGACAGAGGGAAGAGAACTTTGGAGCAGAAGATGTTTCTAGGGCTCTTAAAATCACCATGGGTCAGCCCTGAGAATAGGAAAAGGCAATGAAAGGAAATGACAAATCACTCCCCAGGGAATCTGGGAAAGGGGAGAAAGGGAAGGCAGGTTTGCAGGTAATTAGGGAAGAGAAGCCTAGCCTTTCAAGCAGAAGTTGCTCTAATGAGCCATCCCCAGCTCTGCAGCTTGTCCTCTTCAGTTCTTCACAATGACAACCTCTACATGTCTCCAGGGGTCACACCTCCAGCTTGAGAGACACTGACCAAAGCAAAGGACCTGTGGCAGGGAGGAAATCAGCCCTGATTTAGAGCTGTGCTTCGAGAGCAGTGCTTCCCAAACTTTAAAAGCATTCAATACACTTCACCTGGGAATTCTGATGGAGTAGGTCCAGGATGGGGCCTGAGAGTCTGTATTTCTTACAAGCTTCCAGGGAATTCTCTTGACACTGCTCTGTGGGTCACACTTTGAGTAGTTAGGACCTAGTATACATGAGGACAGACTTCAGCTGGAGTTTGAACTCAGGTCTCCCATTTCCTAGGCAGGTAAGCCACATGCTCTCACCTAAGGCACATTTCCTACATGTGAGAGTTGTATTAAAATAAAACTTAAGGAGCTTCTGCTCAAAACATGACTTTTGTTATTTTTGGCACAGGGACTACTTTTGAAATATCAGTAGTCTGCTTAAGAACAGTAACAGAAATTCAAAACACCAAAAGCATTCAAACAAGAAAGCACTTCCAAACCATAAACCAAGGTTGCTACGGCTATTTCAACACTGGTTCTAGGGTTCCTCTAATACCATTCTGAGTCATCAAACATCTCTGAAATGTCTATGACTCTGTTTTTGCCAATTAATTTGATATTGTTTTGAGGAAGGTGTTGCAATTTCTTGCATGTTAAATGAGAATGCTCAGACTTCATGCAGATTATAAGACTTGGTCTGTGCAGCAACCCTCAATCTCAGGCAGACTATTTCAAGATGGAGCGAGACGGCCATTATATCTCTTTTAGGATTTTATCTTCTGTCACATGCATATGGATGCAAAGCAAGCAGGCAGCAATGCCACACTTCCCTGGTCATTGAATACCCTGCAGTGTACTTCTTAATTAAAACCAGCATCACAAATATGATTGCTTAAGTGCCAAAAACCTAGCCTGCTTAATGGCCAATCAGAGAACTACATGATCATTAAATCCATTTGGAACCACTTTTTTTTTTTTTTCCTGAGGTGAATACAGTTAAGCTCTAAATATTCTTATTGTTTCTCATCAAGTGTATTTTTTTAATACTGCTTCCTTTTTCAGCAGCACAACTTCCATTTCACTTTTGTCATCAGAAATTAACCCTATGTTATAATAGTTTATTATGATTTGTTTTAATCTGGAATTTGTAGCAACACTGGGGATTAAAGAATAATTTGAATGAACGACACATACAGTGTTGCCTAGTAACACAGACTGATCTGTACAAAGCCATAAATTGCAAAATTTCATAGCAGCATAAAAACTTTTACTGGCAGTTAAGCATATTTTTCCCTGATTGAAGCAGAATTCATGCAACAATTACAACCACATGACAAAAGCTGGTAATGATTAGCCTCCAAGAGCTGCTGTTATTTCTGACAGTTCCAAAGCTGTTTTTGTTTGTTTCAGGAAAAAAAGCATCAAATCCTTTATGGACTAGCCTCACTGAAAAGGCGGAATTGAGCCTGTTAATTAGCCAGTGCCAGCATTTTAACTACAGCTCCCAATGAAGAATGGAAGAGTTATGTAATAATTTACAATTCTAATTAATTTGTGTCAACCCAAACCAGCTCTAAGTGCACTAATACACACTTTAGAGGACAGCCCTCCTATTATGTAACATAAAGGTGGAAACGCATAAGAAACACAAATGTGCCTGCAACTATTATCCTAAAAGAACTTCATGAAGATGAAAGATGAAAGCCAGGAAGGTTATTTTCATTTGCTATCACAAATACTTTAAGGAGATATCTTAAGATATCTTCAATATCTATAGTTATTGAAGTAAAAATTACAAAACATAGTTGTTAAAGAGTCCAAGGGGAAATTATATTCACATTAATTCAATATAGATTGTTTAGTAATATCTTATAGCCAGCCCAAAGAAAATATGAGTTTGTGGAAATAATAATTTATCACACCCTGATACACACACACACACACACACACACACACACACACACACATAACACACACACACACAGATAAATTGAATGAGTGTTTCACTGAGGGGAAACTGGGTAATTTTCTCTGACAACATATGTTTCTATGAATACATTCACCAATGTGAAGGGATTTATACTATAGCTCAAGGAAATTGAGGAACAAATGTTTTGATCCTTTCATAAACTTTTCATTCTTCTAGCTCTGGCTTGAATAAACAGTGCTTATAAAAATGTAATAGGTAATGCAGGCACAAAAGAATACATTGTGAAACACATAGGAAGACTTGTATATTCAGGCTTAATCTTTCAATCAATTTTGTGCCTGAGCTTCCTGGTGTACATTTCGATAAATCCTAATTTACTTTTATTCTAGACTCATAATGTCAAACTTCTCGTTTTATTTCTCAGAATCCCCCAGCTCTAACATAGCTACAGCAAGATACTTGGAACAATCCAGATGCTACCAGAGGAAAACAGAGGTGGATATCCAAACATAAAATAAAAACACATAAGGAAATTCACCCAATCCAAAAATCCCAGGTCTAGGAAATACCATCGACATACCACACAAATGAAACTTGGAGTGCATGTGAATGGCCCGAAAGTATGATGAGCCCACAACTTAGCGACAGTGGGGCCAAGAGAAAGTTGCTTAACTTCCCTGAGTCCCAATTTCCTCCTCTGTACACGTACAAACCTCTACACGTTTTGCTATTTGCCTCTCTTATGGAGTGAGCTTTTATGATTATCAGTATCAATTATAAAAACTGAAAATAACAAGTCTGAAAAACTTATTTAAAAAGTGGCAGTACGGGCCGGGCGCGGTGGCTCACGCCTGTAATCCTAGCACTCTGGGAGGCCGAGGCAGGCGGATTGTTCGAGCTCAGGAGTTCAAGACCAGCCTGAGCAAGAGTGAGACCCCGTCTCTACTATAAATAGAAAGAAATTAGCCAAACAACCAAAAATAGAAAAAATTAGCCAGGCACGATGGCACATGCCTATAGTCCCAGCTACTCGGGAGGCTGAGGCAGGAGGATCGCTTGAGTCCAAAAGTTTGAGGTTGCTGTGAGCTAGGTTGACTCCAGGGCACTCTAGCCTGGACAACAGAGTGAGACTCTGTATAAAAAAAAAAAAAAAGTGGCAGTACATTGCCTTGATTATGTATAGAGTAACAACTTAGTCACTAATTTCTGATTAAATTTTCAGGCTGATCAACTTAGATATTTTGAAAATAAGTTGACATTTGTCAAATAAATCCTTATGATAAGTGAAGCATGTTTTTCTACATTGTTAGAAAGCAATAGAAACATCAAATTCTTGAATAATCATTAAATGAATTAGGTGAATTATGAATATTTTGTGTTTCATTAAAACTAATTCATTCTGCAAAGAGGCTACAGAACATGGACTCAATACTCTATTGAAGATAAGAGAAGTATAATGATAGTAATGGAAATTCTGAGCATCTTTCTACAAGTAGCTCTTCCAAAAAGCAGATAGACTTATCAAATTGCTGCTCATTTGTTGCTAGTGAGAATTTTTAAAAATATGATCATCTGAAATATACTTTCTAAAACATATTACTTGAAACTTTCAGACTTCTTAGAGATGAATGTTGTATAATCTTCAATAACTAAAGTAGAAATTCTAAACTAGATGGTTATCAGAGTCACATGGAAATTATGCAGTCTACCAAGCTAACCAGCTAACTGAAATGCTTTAGACACATCATTACACAAATATAATGCACTTTTATTAAAAGTCTCTGGCCAAAGTTAAAAGATTAGAAAATGTTGTAAATCTGTCTTAAAAAAAATTATTCTATTCCTCAACCTTATAACTTATGGAGAAGGTCTATGTAGCCACAATTGGGGAGAGCTTCTACTCTTAACCAACTAAAGGGCAAGTTACAAATTAATTTTTTGTCTTATCTACAATGTTATTTCATTTCCAAATAAATAGAGTAATTATGCCTTTTATTATGTTTTAAAACAGTTTTAAATATCCTTAGCATTCTGTTTGAGGCTTTTCCCATTTATGTTAATAAAGTTGGACACACATATTGCCAAATGTAAGAGATACGAAGGTTTGAAGAGGACTAGCTTTCTTAAATGTGTACTGTAATCAGCAAATTGTTCATATAATGTACTTTTCTAAGAGGAATGAATTAGAAGTGTTCTATCTTTTAAACAAGGTGCAACAGACAGTATCATCATCACCTGTTACTCTAGCAATTGTAATGGGAGAACTAATAAAAGGTAACTTAGTGAAGATGGAAGAAAATCGAGCATGAGTTTGTTTGATTTTTCCTTCTCCTAGAAATAGTGGCTTTCTGAAAATCTCACAGAAGACTGGAAAGTGGTTTTCAGCTTGGAGACATAGAAAGTAAAATAGGTCAAAGTCCGCTGCATCTATTTTCAATTATTGAGACATGCAGTTCTCAGGCAGCCAGAGCCAGCTAGAATTGCCTGAGACCTGAGGATCATAATGAAAATATCTTATAGTAAAATGTCTTCCCCACAGGTTTAAATGCAAAATGAGAACCCAACTTTTTATTACTCGTTAAATGAAATGTGCAGTCTTTTTCCCCTTTTAAGGTCAAGTATGCAGTATTTTGGAAAACAAACCATAAAAACATGATTAGAGAGAACAGAGGAAGTCATTATTTTCTCCAGTCATAAAGAATGTAGCATCATTCTATCAATCTAATGTATCTTTGTAACAGCGGTGGCAGCATGTGGCAGTGCTTAAATTGCAAAGACAGTATTTAAGAAAAAGCATGGATTAAAAGAGCACTGAGATGAGCTGGAAAATATCCACATGGATTAGATTATTTTTATAAATTCCATTTTTTTCCCAAAGACCCATTTAACATCAGATATTGCCATATTATCTATCTACAAAGAAATAATATACTCATCAGGCCAAACATTATAGAGTAAATCCAAGGGTATGTAGTTAATGGCTAATGGGGATAGAGTTTATGTTGTGATATATGGGAGAAAACTAAAATATCTGTGAAATCAGTGTGGAAATATTGAACGTGAATCAATAATTGTATATAACATCCCTTAGTTTGCTTTGCCTTCTTGGAAGGATTTACAGCTCAAAAATTAAACATGGCACGATGTGTCTTCTCAATGTTAACATCAGGACAGATTTCATGCAAAAGCTTATCACAAAGACAAATATTTCAGAGTGTGTGGCTTTTGCAAAGCACAACTTCATTGTTGAGGTAATTCCAATGCAATGTCAGTTTTTCAACAACAGTTGCTAGTTATCTGTCATATTTATGACAGTTATACTTTCGATATACTCTGCTAGAGGCAACTGGATCAACTTGGAATCATTTTGAAAAACATGTTCAGGAAAGTAAAGGAAATGACCTGTAACATGATAAACGACACTATATTGTACATGAGATTCTTACCAGCCCAGCTTTAACAAGTCAGGTTATCTAGGATGGGATGAATTTTTAAACCAACATTCAGGCTCAGGATTTCATATTTCAGGGCTTAGCAAGAGGTTCCATTTCCAATGTGTCTTCTTTTAAATGCTATATGGCATTTTCTGCAGAAGTTGCTTCTCAACAAAATAAAAGAATGAGAAGGTAAATCCTGCTAACAGCTTTATTGTCTACAATGCAATATGAACAAAATCTAAGCACAATAAATCACATCCTGAGTGAGCGAGAGCATAAGACAACTTGGAGATTTTGCCAAATCCATAGGGAGGACTTTTGGTTTGGTTGGCAGAATGGTTTATTTTAGGCATTTTTATTTTGCTTTTGGTTTTTTTTTTTATAGAAAGTGGAGATGTTGTAACCCAGTTTTACATGCTAATACGAATTAGGAAAGTTGCCTCTGTCCATGGCAGTTTGTTTTCATCCCAATGGTTTGTTAATGCAATGAACTAAATAAACAGTCTGCAACAAGAAATAAAACTGACCTCATGAATAGGCTAAGGAAATGTCAGGCCCCACTTGTTACTGAAAATTCAGCAGAAACCCACAAAAACACAGGAACAACTGGGAGGAGGCCAAAGGTATGCATGCCAAATAAATTGAAGATTCTCCTTCAGGCTTTGGTTCCTTCATTTTTTCTACACATGTCTCATAATAAATAAAACCCAGGATTTGGCTAAGCACTGCTAACTAAGAATGTTGAGCTCATCAGAAAAATCAGCATAACAGAAATCAAGATTTACGATTTTTAAAAGCAATCTTTTTTCTTACACCCTTAAGCTGGATGTTCACTAGACTCAAAAGTTGGTTGCCAAACTGAAAATTTGAAAGTTTATTTCTTTAGCTTTTTAAACAAAATCTTCCTTTTCATATGGCATTTTAGAATTATTAAAAAATAGAATAAATTTCACCTCAAATCAAATTAAGAAGATTCTAGTTCCAGCTCTCCCTTTTTGTCCATCTTAGTTCATGAATCAGCCATTCATTTCCAAAGGGAGACACTAATGAGCAAATGGGACATCAGTTAAGTGTCTGGGTCCATAAAAATGCACATGTGCACCTGCTGAGAAAGACTCTGCACTTCCCACCCCATGTCTCCGGACGTAGCTCAGAACCTGCTTTCAGTGAAGTAGTCAAGGGGCTAAAATATACACATAAAGGAGCCAGTCTTGATAATACTATGTGCTAAATGAGTCAGTGCTTTTATTTTGCGTGAGATCATACTCCAATATACAAAATATTGGTAAGTTCAGTAGAAAGTTATTACATTAGGTATATTTTGGCCTAAATATTGTTCTCATGAGTTCCAAGTGCTACTGGAATTCGATTCTTCATGTTAATTTAACATTTCAGTTAAATAAAACATACCTTCAGGAGTCTGATTCAATGTGCTGGGTGACTGATGTATGCAAACAAGGTGGAAAGCTAATGAAGAGTTTGAGGACTTCAACCCTTACTCTATCTTTGCCATTGTCGATGACAACATAAAATTTGATAGCACAACTAGACATGCATTTAGTCATTCATTCAACAAATATTTTTGAGCACCCGGCACTGTTCAAATTGTTGAGTATACAAGACTTAAGAAACATTTAAAACAAAAAACCTCATCCAGCATAGAAATTATTTTCTAGAAGGAGGAAAAAGGTAATAAATAAATAAGTAGAATATGAGTAAATATATCAAATATATAGAATGTAGGTGATAAGTTCTAGGGAGAAAAATAAAGCAGAGAAAAACATAGTGATTTCCAGGCTTAGGGGAGGAAGTAGGAATTCATTTGAAAATAGGGTAGTATCAGGAAAGACCTCATTGAGGTAGTGACCTTGAGTACTTTCTCCTGTTCCTCCCACTAAATACAACCAAAACCCTGGACGTTATATGTAAAATAAAAATAAGACTCTGAAGGTAAAAAGAAGAAGGCAGACTAGCTAGGAATCTCAGGACCCTAAGAAAAAAACAGTGGTGAGTTCCTGGATTTTCCTTCTGCCTCATATATAACAGATTTGAAGTTAAATAATATGACAACTCAGAAACACCCACGGGCACAGACAAAAATAAGCCCAATAAAAGCCTGCTCTCTCTAGCCAAAGAACTGGGAAGAAAACAGCCTAGAAAAACAGAACACTTTTGGAATATAACTGCTCTGCTTTAAACAAATACCACAGTAAACATGATGGCCTCATACTAGTAAAGGCCAAGTGCAGAACCTTCCACCCTCACGAGGCTATAATGAGGTACACCAACAACCATACCACAGTGGAGTTAGACCCGGGTATGAGGCTGACACTTTCATCTCCACTGGCCAGACATAAGCTTCTATCACAATGTAAATGGAGATCACTGAGGAGCCTGGAATTCCCCTTCCTCCCAGCCATAATGAGGAACTCCTTCTCCCCACTGGGACAGTATCAGAAGAGACTTTCTAGCAGAAAGTCAAGAATTTCATTATAGCCCAATGGAGTACCAAGGCCACCCTCACTGTGGTGTCACTGGAGACTTTCTAGTAAGCTAGAATTTCTACCCCTGCCAATCAGCAAGGAAAAGTTTCCCCACCCATTGTATAAAAAGGCTAAGTGGGAAACTTGGACTTCTAACTCCATCTGGCAGTAATGAGATGGAACTCTCCCTTTACCTGCCACAGCTCTATCGATGAAAGCCAGGTTAAAAGAAGGCTTAAATAAGATGTAAAGTCTTATAATATATTAATAATGTGCAAAATATCCAGGTCCCAATTAAAAATCACTCATCATTCCAAGAACCAGGAAATCTAAATTTGAAAGAAAAAGATCAATCATCAATACATGCCAACACTGAGAAGACAAAGATGTTAGAATTATTTGATAATAATTTTAAAGCAGCCTTGATAGAAATGTTTCAATGAGCAATTATGAACACTCTTGAGATTAACTGAATGTTTACGTCTCTCCAAAATTTATATGTTAAAATCCCAAACCTAAGGTGATGGAATTAGGAGGTACAGACTAATGGGAGATGATTAGCTGATGAGAGAAGATTAGTGCCCTTATAAAAAGACTCCAAAGAGACCCTCTCCTCTTCCTCCATATGAAACTGCAGCTAGATGGCATCATTTATGAATTAGAAAGCAGGCCTTCACCAAATACCAGATCTACCAGCCTGCAGAATTGATCTTGAACTTCCCAGCCTACAGAATTGTGAGCAATAAGTTTCTGTTCTTTAAAAGCTATCCAGCCTGGGTGTGGTGGCTCATGCCTGTAATCCTAGCATTCTGGGAGGCTGAGGCAGGAGGACTGCTTGAGCTCAGGCGTATGAGACCAGCCTCAGCAAGAGTGAGATCCTGTCTCTACTATAAAATAGAAAGAAATTAGCCAAACAACTAAAAATAGAAAAAATTGGCCAGGCATGGTGGCGTGTGCCTGTAGTCCCAACCACCCAGGAGGCTGAGGCAGGAGGATCACTTGAGCCCAGGCAAGAGAGTGAGATTATGTCTCAAAAAAAAAAAAAAAAAGGCTATCCAGTTTACAGTATTTTGTTATAGCAGCCCAAATGGGCTAAGACAACACTGAAAACAAATTAAAAAATAAAAAGCCTCGTCAAAGAAATAGAAAATTTTAGCAAAAAATAGAAGCAATAAAGAAGAACCAAATGGAAATTTTAGAACTAAAAATTACAATAACCAAAATAAAAATTTCAGTAGGCTGTCTCAACAGCAGAATGGAGGAAACAGAGGAAAGAACCAGAGAAATGGAAGATAGAAAAATAGAGCTTATCCAATAAGAAAAACAGTGAGAAAATATGCTGGAAAAAAATAAACAGAGCCTTAGGTACCTGGAGGAGTGTAACAAAAGACTTAACATTCATGTCACCAGAGCCTCAGAAGCAGTGAAGGAAAAGGAGAGGGCTGAAAAACTAATCAAAGAAATAATGGCTTAGGATTTTCCATATTTGGCAAGAAACAAAAACGTACAGATTCAAGAAGCTGAGCAAATCCCAAACAAAATAAACCTATAGAAATCTGTTCCAAGGCACATTGTTAAACTTCTGAAAACTAAAGACAAAGAAGAAATCTTGAAAGCAGCCAGGGAAACACAACACTTTACCTATAGGAAAAACAGTTTGAATGACAGTAGATTTCTCATCAGAAATCATGGGGGCCAGAGGGAAGTGGTACAAGTGCTGAAAGAAAAGAACTGTCCACCTAGAATCTTATGCCCAGTAAAAATAACCTTCAGAATCAAGACATTTTCAGATGAAGGAAAACTAAGAGAATGTGTAACCTGAAGATCTATCCTAAACATGTTGCTATAGGAAGTTCTCTAAACAGAAAGGCAAAGGCAAGTTGAGCCCTTCTCACATCACATCACTCTGACCTCCTTTTCTGCTTTCCTTTTCCATTTTAAAGACTCTTGTGATTATATTGTGCACGCTCAGATAATCCAGGTACCCCCATCTCATTATCAGCTAATTAACAACCTTAATTCTATCTACTATCTTAATTTCCCTTTGCCATATAAGGTATCAATATCATATTCATGTGTTCTGGGGATTAGGATGCAGAGATCTTTGAGGGGCTATTGTTCTGCCTACCACAAATGTAAATGGTGTAAATACAGCAATTAAAAGACAAAGAATGCAAGGTGGTTTTAAAAAACATGATTCAGCTCTACACTGTTCATAAGAAACTCACTTCAAATATAATTATATAGGCAAGTTGAAAGTAAACGCATAGAAAATAGTATGGCATGAAAATATTAATCAAAAAAAAGCAAGTGTGTTGTTCTATGAATTAGTGTTAAACGTGTTTTGGGGACAGGATTTGTCTTAGGAGTTTTTACAGAACTTTGCCCTGAAAGAATATGTAAACGTGTTGGTTTGCATTTCAAATGCTGTTACACTGGAAGGGCGTCTCTGAAAGACAGTAGCGGCTGTATCCCACAAGGCGCCGCATTTCTCAGACCTAAAGAATTGGATTCGCCTTGTAAAGCACAAATGAATCTGTTAAAAACTATGGGGCTGAGAGCTGACGATAGAGTGCCCTCCAGAACAAACAGCTTCCTGGAAAGGACAGCTTCCCCAATGGCTAAAAGCAAAGCTTTTGTTTAAACCACTCTAGACTACCTGTCTCCATTCACAATAACCTAATAAACATGGAGCTTGCATATCTCTGTTTAAATGATAAACTTACCTTAGAATTTAGAAATTAACCTTTGAAAGACTTTGTAACCATTTGCTCACTAAATAGAATTAGTTTAAGAATCTGTAAAAGCCTTCTGTAAAAGCCTTTTGAAAATCTGTTAACTTGAGAAAAACTGCCTATTGTTATGTAAATCTGTTACCCCTGACAAATTATTCACTGTTTTCTGTAAGTTACCATGTAAGACCTCATTCGGGGCTTTTTGAGACCCAAGGAGACTCAAAGCCCCCTGAGCTCCCGCTTTGCCTATACTCTTTATAAACTTTATCAAACTATATCTTTGTCTCAGTGTATTCTTTTATTTTTTCCATTTTCCATTTTTCTCTATTATTTTCTTATCCCTTGCAACTCTACCAAAGGGACCCGATTCTTTGTGGGGAGCACTGGCCATGTTCCCCGCAGTCAATGGCTCTGTTTTTGTGCCAGTACCAAGCTGTTTTGATTACTACAGCCTTATAATAAAGTTTGAAGTCTGGTAAGTTAGATACTTCCCATTTTGTGTTTATTGTCTAGAATTGTTTTTGCTATGCGGGGTCTTCTCTGGTTCCATATGAAGCGTAAAATCAATTTTTCTACATCTGTGAAGAATGATGTTGGTATTTTAATAGGGATTGCATTGAATCGGTAGATCACTTTGGGTAATATAAACATTTTAACGATGTGATTCTGCCTATCCATGAGCATGGTATGTTTTTCCACCTGT